>QBDW01006959.1:0-55451 GCA_003261595.1 Maconellicoccus hirsutus
AAAAAAACTTTGATGCCGAAATATGTATTTTTTTATTCTCTACAACTTTTGTAGAGACATTTTTTCCAAACTTTCACAACTAAGCAAGTTATTGCGAAAAAACCAAAAAGTGGACCCTTCAAACCCCCAAAAAGGGGGCAAGGCATCAACCGATCGATGGGAAGTTCCGGAATACTAAAGTACATGTTGTATAGCACCTATGTTCCGAACTTCCCGTTCCGAGGAATTAATGTTGATTTTCGACCTAAAATGACTGTACTATACTTTCTACTTCTTCTTTTAACGTGCCATTCACTACTGATTAGGCCAGAGGCACAAAAAGGAGGAAAGTTTAGATTTTTAGGAAAAGACCGGAGGATTTGGCGAACTGCATAATGGAGTCACTAGAGGTATCGTCACAGAGGATTTCACAAAGAAAGGAGAGGTTTTTATATACAACATGATAAATGAAATTTAGATAACTTATAAAAATTATATAATTAAATTTTCAGCTTTATCTCGCATAATTATAAATTCAAGTAATTGATAATAAGCACGAAGTTTATTATAAATTAAAAACCAAAGCTCTTCCTCTGCCATACTCAATTTAAAACCCCATTCATCCCATTTAATTCATTTCGCTTTCATAATACAAAATCTCCCATGCAAAGAAAATTTTATATTTTGATAATACATTCTATTTACGAGTAGAAACAAAGCTTCGAGTTTGTAAAAATAAACGACGTAAAGTGAAACGACATAAGAAAAGCAGCGGAAAATCTTTTTGTGGATGTATTTGAGGAAAAGTTCTCTCTTAGCTACATTTTAAATGCGTTTTGCACTAGTAATTAAATCATTTCATCATTCGACTCGCGTAAATTGCGTGTTATTTATTTAAAAAAGCCCTCCAAGTGTAAAGTTCATGTCCCCGGGTATACAAGTTGAATTTTTACATATTGTATGCAGATGCACATCATAATTTGCAAAATGTCTACATAATTTCGACGCGAAAAAATAGCGAACTTTCGTCAACGTTTTAATTAATTTCGAGACTAATTACTCGATTCATTTTTGAATACATTATTGTGTGCGTGATATTGTATACACGTACACAATTTTCAAGAGTCATTTGCATACTTTTATGCATTTCGAAAACGAGTACTTTTTTCTCCATCTTGGAATACTTTTCGTTATTTTACATAACGAATCCTTCAAACTAACTTTAACTTTTCTCGTTTCTTTTTCTTTTAATTAACCAATACGCTTGCGATTTTAGCCGCGTCGAGCAATGACCGTAAATTTATACAAGGCTTTTGCAATTTGATTAGGGATTTTCTTCTTTTATTACGGGATATTTTATGCATACAAAATATACAAATAAAATCTATCATTAGGATATAATTTTTTATAAGATCTCGAAACCACTTTACAAAAAAAATGAGTATTTTTTCCTCGAGTTTACATTACAAATTGGACAGAAGAAAGCAAAAGATAGAAAAATAAGAAAAATTTTTTTCCCTTCGAAAATACACTAAAAAATTTAATATAAACTATTTCGAATAATTTCGGAATTTCGCAAATTAATTATAACTTTTTATAACACGTAGCTTTTGGCGATAATTCGACGTAATGTAAAAATTAATTAACTCGCTTATTCTACCGTTTAATTAAAAAAAACTACGGTTTAGGAAATTCGTAAAAATACTTCAAACTTACAATTTTTTCATGTCGAAAATCAAATTCCACGTTAACATGATGATCGTCAAATTCGCGAACGAACAGAACCACAACTGAGTAATTTTTACACCGGTTCGGAATTTGTTTCGAGAAAAAACCGGTATTAATTTAATATAAAAATCGTTTAAAAAAAGGGGAATAAGAAGAAAAAAGCTTATTACAGGTATTAAGAGATACAAATACAATACACGATAATAAATTCGTAGCAGATGTTACAAAAACCTTTTCGAAACAATATCCACCTAAGATACCAATGAAATTCGTTCGACCTAACCTCGAGTATCTTTTAAGCGAATTTACTATTTACCGCAGTCGACGTACGAATTGAAATGTGGCGGATTAGATGTAATTAAATACTAAATTCTCGATGTGTACTTCACGTCGTCCAATGCGATCGTATTGCTTCCCCCGACTTGGGTGAATAATTGCGAATTAAGTGTGTGATTGAGATGACATTTGCCATTGTTTTATGTAGGGTGCCGAATAAATCGAGTGAGGTGTATTTTTATACAGGTTCAATGCGTTATAATGCGATTCCATGTTAATTGAGTTTCATTAGATGTGAAGATATTCGAGGTTTTTTCAATAATGGACAATTTTGCAAAGTGCCATTGCGATAGAATTTTCACACACGTTCCAAGTATTTTGGATTTTCACTGCGGAACAAATGATCGCATCAGCAAGAAAAGGGTTTCATATGTTTCACATAGTATATCCACTGATCAAACGTAAACGACCACAAAACTTAGCCATTAAGTTGATGGTAACCAAAGTATATAATTAACTCAGTAGCAAACATTCGTACATATGTCGAAGCTACGCGAGCTGGGAATTAATATTCTTACATTTGGACGTATCCACAATTCCACCCTTCGTTTGTGACTTCAGGCAACATGGTACCAAAGACAGTTCCGCAAAGGCGGCTCGTGAAAAGAAATCTCCAAACGAAATGTTATGAAACATTGTAAGGCAGCCCGAGAATAAGACCTCGTAGGGTGGTAAAATTAAAAGATAGCCCCGCAGTTAAGATAAAAATCAAAATCCAAACAGACTATTTTATCCTATTTGAAACGAACAACAAGATAGACCCGCCCGTATATAAATGCTTACGATAAACACAGTCGTACAAAACCAAAACGTTATTATTACGTTCGCATGAGTACACTCGCATCGGCTACAGTACGCTAATGGTGTTTCTTTTTTTTCTACTTCTGTTTTCGAGTATCAGATTACATTTGTAATACGTGGGTTTCTATGATATTTTTACGTTTCCAATGTATTGAATTTGCCATAATGCCGAACGCGTCTGCGAATTAGAGATTGCATCGTGAACGGTGAAAATTCCCCGGAAACGAGACTGCCGTGTTGCGAAATTCGCGTACATTTTTTCCAACATTCTGTCGCGCCTTCTCTTCAAACGCGAACTCGTTCTTTGATGAAAAGGCTACCGTTGGGAATAACGTTTTCATTAAATCGCCATTTTCAGCTATTTTTTCACTCCGAAGATAACCCATGAAATTACGTAATTTTATTTCAAAAGACTGCATTTTGTTAACGCTCCATCGTTACGTAATCCTCTGACTGCGTCTGGAAATTTACACGTGATACCGAAATATCGCGAATTGCGAAATAAAATAAACACAAATCGAGTATAATGTAACGATGTGAATTATTTAATTCGTTTCAAAGGCTAATCAAACAATGAAACAATGTCGTTTTCCACCTGTGCCAAAAATTAACCAAGCTTTTGAAATTGTAACTACAGTTTTACTTTATAGAGCGCTCTGTTGGTTCATTGAACAAAAAAAATATAGAGTGCGCCACCTTTACGTTAATCCTAATCATCATAAGGGATGCATTCATCTCTATTTTAGTGGGAAAATGTTACACTGAAAGTAAATGTCTGTTTTTAGTGCTTTTCCAGCATCATTTGTAACTGTAGTAAGTTTCCAAAATATGTTTCGTAATTTTAACATTATTTTGATAAAAATATCTTAGAAATGCTCAATTCTAAATTCAAAAAATTCAAAGATCTTTTCAATTTATTATTTAAAAAAAAAAAAAAAAAACTGAATAATTTCAAAGTTATATTAACTAATGAAAATCTATAACAAAAAAAAAGTAAAAAAAAAAATATAGAAATTGAATTAAGTATTTTTCGAAGCATTGATAAGCAACAGAATATCCAAATTTATCAAGGTACTCTCGAATTATTTTACAAAAATGTTTTCTTTAAATTTTCACGTTTTTCAATATCGATCACATTTTACGATACAGAACACCATATACACACGGTTATGTCAACAAAACCACATCAGAAACTTACCTTTTTCAGCTTTCTGCCAAGCCAATGCTCCACAAAGCAGAGCTAATGTTTTTCCCGAACCAGTAGGACTTTCCAATAAGCAATTCTGAGCTTTAGAACATCCTCGAATAATCTACGATGTCACAATGCACGAATTATTTTACTTGAAATATTAAAACTAATTTATACCACAAATTTACTTTGTCCATCATCGATATTTGCGAGGGGTATGCTTTCACAGGAAATTCTACTTTTACCCCTCCGATAGTATAAGTCACCCCTGTAGACATTGTTCTGTTTTATTCTTCGTATTAAAATCTAAAAAAAAAAAGTAATATATTAATCGTGTGAAATTTATAACACTTTTAACACATCCGCTTGTATAAAAATTGAAAATCAATATAAGTAAACAGTAAAGTTGTGCTAAAGAAATGGGCTACTTATAAACACCATTTGGTGTTTTTTAGAAACGCATTTAGAAGCGCAACATCTGATGCTCGATAGAAAAGCTTTGCGTTTGTTTGTACGTCGAAAAATACTTTGTTGAGTGGAAATAAATCTAAATTGATGAAAATAAAGTTGAAAAAAAGATGTGATGTACATAATTAGAATTACGCCAATGATACGGTTGAAGAATTAATGAATTCTACTTATGCGATTGTTTCATCTGATTTTTGATATTTTTCGATAGAGTGCATATAGAATGCCAAATAATTAAAACTTTCAACACCAAATATTACCGTTCGATTCACACCAATAAAGCACATGGCCGTGAATTATAGTGAAATAACGCAGGTTCAAAAATGCGTGCAAGTGATGACGGTTAAGAAGCGTATAAGTCCAGTTTCGTTAAAACTGTACTACAATTCAAATAAACGATCAGTTTCATGATAAAATCCGATAAGTACACGTGATCATGCTATCACTATGATGATGATTATTGCTTCTGAATACTGATCGTTGATCAGTACGCATGAGACATGATTTATACCGCGTTCCGTTTAAAAATTTTCAAATTATGCATGTTTCAAATGAGATATTTCGGACAAAACGACTTAAATAACCATCGTAGTTGAAGCAAGTATACCGCACATCTTTCAAACACTAAGTTCACCTGGTTCGTACTTTTCATAAATTAAGTATACTGCGATAATAAACATACTTACCGTTTCAATACTTGTTTTCTATTCGAAATTCCGAATAATAGCAATTAATATAACAGCTACATAAAAGTAATAATGGGTCTTGAAAATGTAATTTTTAAAATTAAAATATCCCCGGAAAATTTTTCGATGATAAAACTGGAAACCACTAAATTCACACATTTCAATTTCGATTACGATACTGATTACAAGTGGTTCTTTTTTTATCCGCTAGGAAAGCTATTACTGCCTTGTTTTTCTTGTTTTTCATTTTTATTCTTCTTGTTCACCAAAATCAAAATTTGCCCAAAATGGTCTGCAATCTGAATATTCTTTCCGATGTTTTGCGAAGTAATCACGATTCACGTCAATATTAATGAACTGTGTATCTTTTAGAATTAGCATTTACGTTAATAAGAAAATTTTTATTTTACAACACTTCACCAATATTATTTATTATTCCACTATTACTATATAATCATTTCTCGATTGTATTTCGGCGCATTTACATTATGATACCTTTACGTACATCGACTGCGTTGACATGAACATAATACCTGTAATTTATCATCAAAGGAAATGAAAATGAAAAGTTTTTACTTTCAAAACCTCGATAACTTTTTATGAAGAATTAAAAAAGTACGAATATCGTCCATTTTTTTTACTTACTGTCTAACTTAATTTTCAATTTTTCTTTACTGCGTCGAGATTTGACTCTGGAATTTGCGTCTAATTCCGTGATAATTCAACAAATCCATCAACTCATGAACTTTCATTATATAATCACGTAACATCAGCGCACAATAAAACAGTTTTAAACGATAACATTTCCAGTTTAACTAAAGTCGTTTTGTATGCTGATTTGAAAATTACGAAATTGCGATGCATCAACAACTCGTTACGCTGTTATCGTTTTGCTTTTTCGAAGTGTTCGACAAGACGACGATGCTTTGCGTGTAATTTCCATTAATTTCGCAAACAATTTTTTTATTCACTAGAAAAACACCTTAAGAAAAGTAGTCATTACCAGCACATGTAAGTAGTAGGTAAAGTATAAACGTCCATGAGCCTTGAGTCTTGAGATACTTAATTCGTACAAATTCATTAACTTACCGAATAAGTGCAAATGAAAATGTAAAACAAATTTTAAAAACGCGAAGGACACGCTGTTAAAGAAAGAGTGCTTATTAATCAACATAAATAGTTTCCTTTAACCATTTGCACCCACTATCTGCAGTACGGTTGAAATAAAATTAACAAAATGTACCTCTTCATTACTTCCAGCATATAAGATTTCAAAGTACTCTCGTAGATTTTTTCGACTTTTACCATTACACTTGAAAATCTTCAAGCAAAGAATTACGTACATCATAACACCACGTCCAAAATTTAAATAACAGGTAATCGTAGACACGGTAAAAGTACATAAAGAAGATATCCGTGAAAAGGTTGCATATTCCAGCGGCAAGAACTCCTTCAAGACGGACAAAACAATGCCCCTAATTGAAATGATGAAAAACGCGATCTTTGAATACCTACTTCAAGAAATGGTGATAAATGGTAAGTGATTCTTGTTTGAAAGCAAAGATGAATTGTTTTGATGATATACGTAAATCAGCGACAGCATATATCCAGACCTACTCACTACTTCAATAAATTTTTTCCACGTACAACACTTCCTAATCAATAAAACACCAATTAAATAAAAAATTCTATACCGCATGTCGAATAAATTATATTAATGGACGAACCATCAAATTAAACTAACGTTCGATAGTATGTTTTTATTTATTGCTATTAGAAATTATTAAAAAGTTTTATTACGTATTCTTTGTCGAAAGTAACGAACCGGAAAAATTCTAAAAGTAGGGTGACAAAATAACGTTCTACATTGCAATCTCCAATCTTTATATGCTATCCTCCATTTACTTAGTAGTAACTTGAAAGAGGAGCAGACGGTACTATGGGTTATATAACGCAATTAGATAAGATATCACGCGCAATTTGTCCTTAAATGTCAATGTGTTAGTCATCCCGTGGACAATTTTATATATTTCGAATGAAAAGTTTTTTTCCTCTTTCCTCAAATTAAATGAGCGTCGTAAAACATCATTTCAACACGAGGGTTAACTGCTGTTAAATTTGTTGTATGATTTTCACGCGATAAATTTCAATAATCGCCTTTTAAATATGTTAAAACTCGACTACATTTCGATATTTTCTTTCCCCTTTAAATGTACTTCTGACTTTTCTTATTTGTGATCTACGGCGGTAAAATTTAGAAATGGTATTTTCCCTGCGAATAATTTCGACGAGGTGTAAACGCAACACTGCACGAATTATATCGAAGAAAAATATTACACAAATGTAAACATTGTCGAGAAAAGAAATAATTACACGACACGCAACCGAAGTAGCATAGGATAACAATCAACGTAATAAACTCCACATATACTTCTTTTTCATTTAACGTAAAAAAGTGAAAAATTACGCTATTTAAGTTCTGGTGGAAAAACACACACACACACACTAACCCGCGGACAACCTGATTCCACCATATTAATAAGCTTTTATGTTAACCAAAAGTAAAATTAATCACGTTAATAACTGAATATATTATAGTCGGTGAGATGTATCGTCAGTAGCGCTAGAAAAATATTTTGATAGTGACGTTTTTAATGGGAGTTTAGTTTTAATAATTTTACCTTTTATATAGCACGTTCGTATACGTATATATTTCAAACAAAGGCGAGATCCAAGATACGCTCTTTTGTGGAATTTCTCATTCATATCATTATTTCAATGATGTCACTCTTTAATACGACCGTTTATAGCGTTAATACCGACACGCGGTAAATTTCGATTTTAAAGAATTATTTGTACGAGTCGCTGCTAAATGATTACATGAATCGTAAATGAAAAATAAATTCGTCTCCGACAAATGAGTACAAACTATAGTGTACAGTTCATGCTGTATCTTTGAAATCTTACGTAATAATCTGTGTTAAAAATTGGATTAATTTTTCTTCGTAGATATCAAAACAATGTCTTCTCAGTTTTCAGTTTAATGAAATACCTGAGGTTGATGTAGGTACGATAAAAATACTCGAAAATTTACAACCTCAAAAGTATACAGTTTTTCCTCGTAACAAAAAAAATATTTTCCGAGAAAATATACTTTTTTTTCTCTAGGCATCTTGTATCCCTTTAAACGTCGAGCATTCGGATTTTAATTGTTTCCGGTTTTTTAAACATTTGTTGAACTGAACGAGCCGAAAAAGTCTTTAAAATCAGCGTCTCAACTTTACAGCAATATCGTGAAAAAAAATTATAAATCCAACGAAGTTTTAAAAGCACATTATTAACAGTGACAGTAGGCTTAGTGAAAACACGCAAACGTCAAAAACTAATCTTCGTTAATAGCTAGTACCAACGACAATTGTAAATATTAATGTTTATTTAATTTTAATTCGTAATAGACGAAATGTTGACAGAAAAGTAAAAGTTGAAAAAAATTATCTTCGATAAAACTTGGGGAGCGAGTTCCATCGGGTTCCAAGCACCGTGACAATTATATTTTTAAAATATCACCCACTCGTTTTAGCGTGTTTTGTAATTTTTAATCCGTGTCTTTGTTTCAACAATTCGGTCGTTGCTTTAGACAGACCGAAAAAAATGGGTTGAAAAAAAACTTTATTAAGCAAAAAATGTGATTTAAAAAGTTTTAAACAGTCTCCGAATGGTACGAATGTCACTTAAGCATATTTTTCTTATTACTAACCTATTAACATTTCTTTTTACCTTTTTTTTTTTTCGTCGACAAATAATAACTGTGGAGCTACGATTAACATTAAATTATCAGGAAATGGCTTTAGATCTTCCTGTACTTTATTTTATATGACTAAGGTATAGTCTCGTTGGTGTATATGGAAACTGTCACGATATTGCGACAAATAGTACAATTTACAATCGCGCTTAGATGAAATATTAAATGTTGATAATGTTTCGATACGTTTTGTTTCATAATCGTCATAAATTACTTAGGAAATGCCAAATTTCGACGTAATTAACTTTTCCAAGGGTATATTCAGCATTGATTAGAACTTTTTTCTGGAGACAGCATGTTCGCGATTACTTGCACATTTGTCACGAACCTATTAAATAAATATAACATTGCGTGGAACGATACAAGGTAAGTATAGGTACGACGATGCTAAATTATATGTAATGCAAGTTCATTTAAGTGATGCACCCAAATATGCAATTTTGTTTGATAACATTGAAAAATTAAGCTTTAATGGAATTCAGCCCGGTTAAGAATTTATTGGGTGAAATTCCATAGCTGCGATTACTTTTGCAATTGTTTTTGTATGAAATGAAATATCATTCGACCGTCTTTCAAGATTCGTCTGAAACAATTTCCATTATCTTCGTGATCAGACCTTTAACTTGACTATTTTTCTTGTGATGTCGATGTGTTAGTGTAGATTTATAAAAAATAATTTGCTTGAAAAAAAATAACAAAATGTTTGATGGTACTTACCTGTTACTTGAATGGTGGCAATTAAAAGTGATACAGTTCTTCGGTTTGCGATTCAGCAATTCCAAATTAATGTAATAATAATTGCAGATCGAAAAAAAATAAGGCTGCAGGGATAAGAAGTTGTAACTAGGACGAATATGAGAGTAGTGATAACAGAATACTTGAACGATACGCTAAATTGTAACAATTTTGCAATCGAAGATAAGAACTCACTTGGTCACTTTGTTTATTTTTATTTTGAAAATAAATTTCTGACAGGACAAGCAAGTTCTAAAAAACCAGAAATGAGTCACTCAGTACTAAGTACTTTTCCTTAAAGGAGCACTAAAGTAACGAAGCGATCAGGTGTTGTTTAAAAATGTTTGTTTTCTTTTCAAGTGTAACTTTCAAAGAGGACGGTAGTTTGTAAACGTAACATTACTTATTTCTACGATGCTATAAAAAAAGGCAAAAAAACCGCGTTCAATTCGTATGAAACTTCTGATAACTACGAATTTCAATGTAAAATCCGAACTACACGTAAAGGAATCTAATTCACTACACCATGCTGAATAATTTCTCTCATAATCTACGCATACTAAGTAAACATTTCAGGAAAATTCACGTCCACAAAAGTGCTGATACTATGAGAACACACTGCAGCATAGGCATATAAACGCACACGTAAACACGAAAATAGCCGAATAAAAATTCTCCATGACCATAACCAAATGAATTATATTTGCTTTAATCTACGAATAATACTTGCGATATGGTTGAGCATCCAATTCTGCCCACGTACGCAAAACCAAAGAGTATTTTAAATTTGATTCTAAGCTACGCTACTATAGATGTGTTTAACTTTACACATTTATTTCGAGTTTATCTAGATTTACGTTGTATAAGAAATAGTAAAAATGGCCGTTTCACAAAAGAAAACAGTTTGTTAAAATTATCAGCTACACTTGGGAACAATTCGAAGTCCGAAACTATCAGATATCACATATTGGAAACTGACCCATAATTTCCCTCCTTCTAACTAAACATTTTCGCATTTCGTTCTTGATTCATTCAACGTTTACTACCGTTCGATACACTTTTCTGTTTCAGATAGCATCTAATGCGGCTACATTTTTCTCCCTATACTTTTGCGACACAAAAGAACGATAGCTGAAAATTTTCTGCGGCTAATTTGTGTTCGTTTCACAATAAATTGCTCTATCAAGCGTAAGATAACCGAGACTGTTTATAGTTTTGGAATGATTACGAAAGCGTGCACAGTGGTTAATTCGTTCGCATCTTGACTACCCTACGTCTATGTTTAATATGATCAATTCAAGTAAATGTAGTAGCCGCGTAACGCTTTACACGTGAAATTCGGTAGAATAAAATTAATTTACTACCATTACGGGTAAGCAGTAATAAACACCTGAGCAGTAACTCATCATATCATACGGAATGAAAAAAAAGGTGATAAAAATTAACCTGCTTCACTTAACGTTGAACTCGTAGCATGCATGTCATCTATAATTATATACAGTTCATAAATAAACCGTTTCATTATGACTTTATCTTGTATAAAATCTGAAAACGCGACATCACCTTCGCGAAAATATCCGTCAGACCACCTCCTACGGTTAGTAACACTGCGAAATTGCGAATTTGTTACACGACTACTACATAAACCATCGAAGACCTGAAATAATAACGTGTTAACTAAGCCAACGTAAATTATAATAATTACCGGTAATTACTATCATTACCTTATGATTGTTACCTTTAGGACTGGTTATCCAAAACGTTCATATGAATTCGCCAAGCTTACAGTAGTCATTGTTCATTCATTTAAACGTAATTGTATCATATCTTTCAAAGTTATACGCTCAGCGGCGGTCAGATAAACATTAAAACCCATATAAAAGCTTTTAGCAAATACCGCCACACACACAGAAGCCTCGCTGTACGAAGCTCTTATGCGATAAGCGTGAATAAGGTGAATCGAGTAGCCGATGTAAATTTACTGATACTCTTATTAACTCGGGCATATTACTAATTACCTCGTGGTGCAGGACAATACGAGTTTTATTAGGTACTATTCCAAACAGAAGCTAACAAGATAACGAAAACATAACCAGTTTCGCTGCTTCCGAAGTTTCTACAGCTGAAGAAAAAAAAAACCCTATAATACCGCCAAAGTACATCTTCGTGTATATCCGAAGTGTTAAATACATTAAAAACACGTAAATATATAAACCTAGGCATTATCGCGGAATGCGAATTAAAAATAAAACAAACCAGACTGGGGAGTTGAAGAGAGAAAAACTCGCGCGATCCATTATTATTATATTTTATAGAGTGTAGAATATACGCGAAGACTACCGCATGAAATAAAATAAAAAAAAAAACGCCAAAGAATGAAAGCGAAGCGACGCTAAAAAAAGAATCCTTTTAGATGAAGATAACGGGATAAAGTTAATGGGAAACGGAGTTAAAAACAATTAGTTTTCATTAAAATAAAAATGGGAAACGCGACACACACAGGCCGCGCAGTGGCGCATCGGCGGCATTTTTACAATACAGACTATGCGACAACACACCAAATTCCAGAGGCTACAACCAGACCATAAAGATTGTCCGGTAGTACAGATAGCTAAGAGCAGATAACGCCGACTCTACAAGATACCTAACATGCCACCTTGAATAATATAATATTGAACTTCTTCTTAAAGTGTCCTTTACATAGCTTCTACTTTTACACGTTCCACGCTGCTAACAAATTCGACGAAAACGATGCTGTGTAAGATTTTAAAACAAAAAAGAAATTAAAAAAAAAAAAAATAGAGTCGTACCGAATTAATGATGGCCATATATAAAGGTGAAGTTGTAGCGCGTTTCAAGGTGACGTTTAAAAACCGGTACAGTTTATATTCTCGTTATATTGAAAGACAACCTGGCCTCTATAATTTTCAAATGTGTTCTTTCTAAATACGGCATCGTCTGTTTAATATGTAATACAAAAAAATTCTCGTTCAGCGTTTTCATTCAGTTTCCATTCAGTCCTTTCAGTTTGTATTGTGAATTGTTTTTCTCGGAATATACATCTCGGCACCGGGCGCAAAAAAAACGTGGCACACACAATAGCGCGGAATGTTAAAGGAGACGTTCAAAATGCAACCTGTCTTCCATTTTCGTAGCTTAATTGGCGAATGGCTTGAAAGTTAATTTAAATTGTTCGATAAATCCGAGTGTAACCCAAAAAACCTGATCATGGAGGATTCACAATTGCTCTACAATGATATTAAGACTTTCGGGCTTTCGACCATTGTCACGTGAAGTACGGCTAAATAAGATTTAAGAGGTTGTTGTTTCTGTACTGAAAAATTCATCCATTTATCTTGCGCAATACAAAAGCAAGTTATTTGGTTCATTATTGATGGAATTACGCGCCCAAAACGAAACTTCATTCTGGAATACTCAGCATATTTTACCAATACGTATTTTGTCACCGTTGAAATCATACTAGACAAGTGAACATTTCGCTATAGGCCACAGCGAATTGGAAAATCAACCATGTACCGAGCTAACTCGAAGGTATTCAAGTAATTTGTCCATACGATAAATATTTCTTCAGCACGTGAAAAGATACTATTGCTTCGTGACCATTTCCATACTTTCTGGACGAATAATCTGTGCTCATCGAGAAATGTCTGCAGAACTTGAAAGAAGAAAAGATCTGTAGAATCTGAAAACAAAAAATAGGTAAATACAAATAAGAATTAAATCATTTAATTAAATGAAATCAAACTGAAAATCTCCAAAAAAAGACAAATACTTGGCTCATTGAACTCAAAATCAAATTCAAAAAAACAATTGAATTCTTATTGAAATTGAATTTGAAAGTTGATCACTTGTATCGAAGGAAAAGCTCGAGAACAAACTTGAAGAATGTCATATGCATCTAACCTTCTGATATCCTAAATTTCAGGAAGGATGAACGAGCTAGGAATTCTTCCAAATTATAATACGTACAAATAAACCAATAGGTACCATGTATTTCTTCGAAAATGAAATCTTTTCCACGAATTCTGCAACGATTTTCTTCATTCATTTTTCAAAAATCTGCAGCAAAAAATACAGAGAGCAATTTTAGTACTGATAATATTTTTAATTCTTAATGAAAACTACTAAAATTACCTCTTTGAAATTTTCATTTTGCGAAATTGGATTCCCAATGAAGAATTTTCTTTTGATGACACTGAACTTGAGGAATTCAATATGGCAATAGGATTGACAAATATTGATAAATTACCGATTTTTTATCTGTATTTACTACCCCATTGATTGTTTTGACTCTTTACATGTTTGATTTGCAACACTTCTCTGAAAAATCAAACTTCAGAAGTTGAAATAAATTTCATCATACTCATCGACTACCCTTATGAAATTGTTGATAAGAAACAAATAAAATGAACCTTTCTTTCATTTGCCAGTCCCAAGAATCTGTTGGAGCGCTAATGTGAGGTACCTCCTCGTAAGTTCAATAATAATCCACCAGGGGTCAGAACTTAAAATTTTGAATTTTAATTCAAAAATTGTCTCTAAATTTTGAAAATTTTGCAACTATATGCGTATGATTACACTGATCGACGTCTCATTGGTACCTCCTCATTAGTTTCATCAAATACCACCAGATATCAGACATTTTGTTTGACAGTCCCTAATCCCAATTCTTATCAAAAAATCATATTTTATCAACAAAACAATGAAAGTAAACAAATTACAATTTCAATTTCATTACTTAGTCGAAGCACTTCCTTGTTCCTTTACTTGTATTCATTCATTCATACATGTACGATTCACAAGATTTTACGCAATTTAATATTTGTAACTTATCAGAATTCAAAAGACTTGGACAAAATACAAGACAACCTACGAAAGTCACCCAATACTCGAACCATAATAAAAACTCCCTCCTGCGAGCCAATCGGTCAATTACATAAATTCACAACCACCTTGGAGTTTGACAACTCCGACCGTAAAATCCAATAAAAAGTTCACAAATCCCACCAGAATTTAACATACGAAGAGAGAAAAAACCGTGATAATCCCGTTAAAAAGATGATTTGTCATAATTTAGTCGATAAAATATTTAATAAAAATTTCCTCGTAACGAACTAATTTCCAACGCAACCGGTTCACATACGCACGAAGCTGGGAAACGAATATTAGACGAAATGTTGATACAATAATAATTTACAACGTTAGATTAGAATTGTCTTTTAATTCGCCATTTATAGCTCATTCTGGGAGGTATTAATTTCAAAGTAAAATTTAATCTTGTCGTTTTTTTTCTGTTGCTTCTCTCGGCTTTCGTTGGTTCATTATACCAGCATAAACGATAAATTAAAGTCGGCGCTATTCAAGAAGCGTTCAGAAATCATTACCCTATCAACTTCCAATATATTATACAGTTAAAACGTTTTGTATTTGCATTCAGGTAGGTAAACCGATTGCATTCGTAAACGAGAATATACACGTTTACATAAGTTACACTTGGTCGAATGTTTTTAATTAGTTACTCATCTTTAAAATGTTAGTATTGCCTTTCAGCTGTTTTTCGCTATAACGCGCATTTGCCAATCAGAACATTTCATTTATATAACGCTCAACGCGATTTCCCATTCACCGATGAAAGGTGCCGAAACTTGACTAAATATTTAAATAATTGCTGGCATGTTTGTTAAAAAGTGTTAAATTTATTGCATTTCTTTCCCAAACACCAGTTTCGTTTTATTGTTTTCTTTCTCTCTCTCTCTATTCATCTTTCTCTATCTCGCCTCGCGTTTAACCGCCGAAGCCAGCAATAGAATCTTAAATCAAAGGTGTTTAACCGCGATAAATGCGAAAACTCATACATACGATTTTGCCACTTAATGAACTACGTTTTTTTTTTTTTTTCAGGGATACGAGAATATGATTTGAAATATATAGTACACGAGACATGTAAACATATAATAATTGATCATGACCGGAAATTCGTCATTAATTGTGAATACCTAATTAACTTTAGCTGTTATCTTTTTATCTCGTTGTAAGAGCGCATCTTTTTTTTTCAATAGGTCGTTATAGATAAACGGATAATTCTCGGTCGTTTATGATTGTTAAGTACAATTATTAATTGTTAGTTTCAGGAAGAGGAGTGAGAGAGTAATTTTCATATGTTCAAGAACATTACATTTTAATTATAAATTAATTACGTTTCGTTGAGGTAGGTTTGGTGTTGTACTAGCCGAAGCATCGATATTTTGCATGTTCTTTTCTTCGTCTTTCTGCAGTTCTTTGAAATATCGGAATCTGCAGCAATTCATGCGATTATAAAAATAATATTGATTATCAGAGAACAACAGAGCTAGTTTTAAGAAAAGGGCTTGAGTGTTCCCAAACGATTTTCTTAGCATAGTTTTCAATGATTTTTACCGCAAGTTGCACGTGAAAATCTCACAAAAATAATGAAAATTACGTATTTTTGCGATAAACGTAAAAATTTTTGTTCTTATTTCACATTATTAGGGATTTTTTAAAATTGATATCAAAATGGAGGAAACTTGAAAAATTACCTTGTCCTGTGAGATTGTTGTTATTTTCACATCCATCGAACTCGCGTCGTTCATTACTGATTCATATTTGCTCGAATTACTTTAAGGATCTAGTCAACATCTCACACTCTCGCTTTACCGACGTATTAATTTAGATATTTTCTGCATTAACAAAAAAACCTCTAAAAGTATGCAAACCTAGGGTAATAAAAGAAAAGCTTTGGAAACGAAAAAAGCACCTTAAATTAAATCGACTTATTCATAAAGGGTTACGTGATTATATGTAACAAGATAAGAGATCTGAAAAATGCTAATAAGGTATTTAAACTTAATAGAAGAAAGGTTCGCATATTTATTTAGACATTTTCACGGAATATCATCTTTCACGTATTTCGTTAAAATCTGATCCTCTGCAAAATTATCAACTTTTCAATTCAATCTGCACTCCGCAGTATAAATATGTTTATATGTTTGACTTCAAAATTGAAAGGCGTCTTACTTAATTTATCGTTTTCGGTAGATTTTTTGCTGCTGTGGCTATTCCGAATGGAAAAGGAATATCCCATTAGGGAGAGATCTTTGAGGAATTTGTCCTTATTTTCGACATACCCTTTGATGAGATTATTAGAGTACTCGCTGTTTACACTTCTAATTTTTAAACGATCAATTAAATTATTCATAATATTTTCATTAAATGAAAACTCGATTTAAACGAAAACGAAATACATTCAGTTTTATCATTGTTTTCTCGGTTTTCTGATGACAAATATAGTTATTCACTAAAAGTGAACAGCTGAAAAAGAAACGAACGAAATTTTATGTTTTTCTTGGTGGTTCGCTCGGTCACGAGTTCGATGGATGTGAAAGTAACATCGTCCTGTCTGTGAAGTTAATCTAAAAAAATGCATAAGATGCAATCTACTGGTGCAACATTTACTTCCTAAAACCTCGAATGTAATGGCAATTCCAAGTCTGTTTTTTTTTGAACTTGTAGAATTTAAAAAAAAATTTTTTAAATTATAAACTAAGAACATGAGAAAAATTTTGATTTTAAACAAAATTAATATAATTTTATACCAATTTTTAGTCTTCTGATTACATTGGAAAATCTATTTTTGATGAATTTACCATAACACATTGTGATTTTTATAGCAAATCGAGCAGAAGAATCCAATTAATATTGTATTAAAATACTCATAGATCTCTTATCTATTTGGAGCATGTTTTAAATCTATTCTCCAGCGATATTAAAATCCATCTTTGAAATATCTTCGGCTCATCAAAATAAATCCAAAAATCACCACGATAAAATGTAAAACAATCAACTCGCCGTTAATTTCATTAATACGATAATTCACCTATAAGTAATGTAAGTTGCATATCTTTCTGGCAAAGATTTCACCCCATATCACACATCTTGATACATCAAGATTACTCATAAGACGCTTATTTCCCTCTCCCTTCTTTTATCTCACATGTACATTAATTTCGCTATCAACACCGTTAATTCTTATTTCATGGTCGTAACGTGTAAAACACGTAACATGATTACGTTCATGAAACGGCGATAAAACCTAGAAAACTTGCATCTGACGAGAAACCTCACCCCTCAGAGGACTCGATTCCAAACGCATTTATATTTTTGCAAAACGTTCGATACGAACACGATAATTACAATTATCGCCCAAGTCGAGCTCAGTGGCGTATCTCGCAACGCCTTCTTCCTCATCCGCGTCGTGAAAAAGGAGAAAAAAAGGTATAAAAGGCGTAATTACGAATGCGAACAACTATATTTCGTGTCAGGTTGACATAAATTTGTGCGTTATGGTTGAAGTTCGTTTAAATGAGAAGCTTAATTATTTAAATTAGCCACCTTGATGGTAGATTTTTACTTACAAAAGAATGCGAAAATTGCAAAGGCTTTGAACTTTACGTTTTATGGCGTATTTTACGATTACCTATTTAACTCGCCGCGTTAAATTATCGACGTGTTGAGGCGGCCGAAGAAAGAAACGACGAAAAGAGAAAAAAAAAGGTCAACGGTGGAAATGTCCTTTACTGAGGTAGCCGATAAACAGGACATAACGGCTTCGGATTCGTCTCCTTAATGGGTTACGATGTGACCACCGACGACGATATACAAAGTCAAAATGTAAATAGAGAAAAATGCGTGTAAAATAACTGGTTTTTCTTATTCGCTCGTTAATGAAGTAGCCTAGTTTAAAATGTAATGAAAATAATTTGTTCGACGAAGACAAAAGGTGTTATGTTTTACGCAGTATTTTACTTACATCGAGGTAATAGGGTTTAACATTTTCTAAATCGTGACTAAATAGTGATACAGTGACGAATTTTCACGTTCGCATTAACGAACGAAGAACGTACGAAAATGCCATTTATCATTTCTGATTTCTTCGATGGTTATCTCGATTAAGAGGATTTTTAATTTATAACAATCTCGCGCGTTTAATTTTATATACGAACGTGAGTTACGCGATGGATACCTTTAGTATTTATTTTATGGCTGGAAAAGGAAACCGTATTTACATATTTTTATAAGCGTGAAATTATTTTTTCACTTTTGATTCGGGTTTGACGTTTGTTTGGATTGTTTTTTTGATATTCGTAATCAGCGTGAAATATGCTGTAAATTTCACCACTGGAAATATTTCAGGTCTTGTAGGTGTTTCGAAGCAGATACTACGTAGTTGTATTTCATATGGGTAATTTTTGTTTATATCTTTTTTCTTATACAAATATTAATCAGATATAAACGGGTGAAAAATTCGTAAAAATCGTAGAATGCGGTATCACTCTTGTAAATGCAAAATTATCCGCAAATTCGGCGAAAAATTAACAACAAAAAAAACGACTTTACTCAACGGTCAAGCACATAATGCGGAATACAAATCGTATTCAAAATACCGAAAAAAAGAACGGAAATAAGCACAGTAAATTTCTCCATTTCCATTTTTCATTGTAACAAAACCATATGCGCGTAATTTACGAACCGCCTAGCGCAGTAATTTGAATTAGCTCATTGAATCGTAAACTCTTATTTAATAAACCCTTATAATGGTGAAAAATTAACATAATTTTTAAGTATAAGAATTTCATTGGCTGCCAACAACTGCCCAGCAATGACATACGTTTATGTGCATGGGCAATGAATTATTACGGTGTTACAATGTTTTTTCTCCTTTCAGCTTCCACAAGGCGGCGACTTGTGTCGCCATATGTTCGCGTTATTTAGAGTAAAGCTGAAATTTTCCAAGAGGGTAGAACCGGTAGCGAATCGAACGTTTTTGTTTTTGTAAGTGTTTCAGAACCAAATGGAATGCCACTTAATTCGATTAAAATTCTCACTCATTATTAGGGGTGGTCAACTTGAAAAGAACTGGTTAATTTTTTAAATACAAATTACAATAAAATTAGGGTAAAAAACACCTTTCTGAGTTGACACGAATTTCACTTAAAAATCTCATCCTTGCCCTTGATGCTTTTACATTTCACGTAAAATTTTACTCTCGGGTTACTTACCCGTAACGAGTATTTTTCAGCACATAAAAATTTGTAAAATTAATATCGTTGAAATATACTCGCCCATTAGAGCGATGTAAAAAAAACACTAAAATAACGATACGTAATTTACGATCATAAATTGTACCATAGGCAGGAAAGCGGGAAAGTAAAACGATTAATTGAAATTTTATTCGATTTTTTTTTCACAATTATCACTTCACCGCGAGCATAATTAATTGCGCCATTTTACCAATTTTATCTCAAACATTCTGTAATTTTATCATTCTCGTAATTTATTTCAAAATAAAACCCTACGCCTATTTATATCACCGCGTAGTATAAAATCACCCACCAGAATTTCATGCGAAACCCTAAAATCTTAATGAAAATTACCAAACTCTTTTGTCTACATTTAGAAGCGCATATATAGTTGGAAACAAGACAAAAAACTAATAGGTCGATGGACGGCGTTAAAGGTAATCAGATAAAACTATCAGCAGGTGGCCACTGTATTCGGTTAACATTTCTTACTTTTTTATTTCAATTTTGTCAACGCGAACGAATTTCTAGGAGTGAAAATGGCGCTTAGAATTACCCGAGCTACATTATTTCTCTTAATATGCTATTTTACGATCTCGCTTGGGAAAGAACACGCTGTTTTTTTTATTGAAAAATATGATTTTTAGCCCTACGTATCCACGAATGGTTATTACTTTTCGCCTTTTAAGTGCCTAATATCTGACTGAATTACGGTTAAAAATGTAAACGAGGTGATTATTAGAGTGTTCCAAGGTATAGGAAAGAATTTGTTAATTGCTTTTGTTTAAAACACGGTGATAAACGGACGTCTTCATTTTGTCTAGTCGTTTATTCTCACGTCTGGGAGTCTGGACATTATGCAAATGATGTCCATCCGCGTATTGAATTTTTAATTTTTCTTCCCCTTTGCCGTAGCTCTTAATAAGCTTCGGTAAATAAGGGAGATTTTCGAAGATTTTTTCAGTTTTTTTTCCACCAAGTACGAGACATAGTAATTGTAATACGTGGTAATCTTTTAATTTCGGATATTTTCTTTAAAAAGGTAGAAAACCATATTGTATAGTCAAGTATATCATATCAGATGAAGAAATTCGCAAAATTAATAAAATACAGGTACGAGGTACCTAGTACCTACTACCTACTTGAATGTTTGAAATTCAAGCCATATCAAGTGTCATTGTCATTTTTTTTACAAATTGAGATTTTCGACGGATTACTCACTATTTTGTGACACTGATTCAGAGAACTATTTGATTTTTTGATTCGATCATCAGAAATGGTGCATTTTGTAGGATAGAAAAACTATGGCCCAATGTGAAACCTATGTATTAGAAAACCGCTTCAGATGAAGCGCAAAATTTAAATTCTTTATCAAGAGGAAGGGTGGAGATGGACTTCAGCCAAAAAAAAGTTCAAAGTATTTGTTCTGTACCACAAAGCATCAGTTAGCGTACAAGTCCGCAACACAGTGTGACATTTTCATGTCACTTCACGTCAGTAATGGTCATCAGTAGATGTCATATGATGTCACATGCCACTTGCAAGTATGCCACGTCACCATAACAATGACTTGTCATCATATCATGTCACTTGACATGCTACCATGACATGATCACAAGTCACTCCTGACCATGACACATCACCGTGACAATAAACAGTCATCTATAATGTAGTAAGGTGACATGAAAAAATTATATTTTTCGTTAAACAAGAATATATGACGCATAACACGTTTTGAGAGGAAAAAATAATCACTTGACTATTATTCAGGTTACCATGACATGTCATCACAGCATGATCATGAGATATCACCATGACATGTCATTCGACATATCACCAAGACATGATCATATGTCAATTACCACCATATCACTTGACCATTCCAATGACGTTCATCATAACAAGTCATTACATCATGATACTCGTATGTCACCATAATAATGACGCGTCATCTACGAATTGTTATGATAACATGAAAATATCAAGAATCACTCATGAGCATGAAACATTGCCGTGACAACGGTTTGTATCACCATATATGTCACTCAAGATCACAATGACCTGTTGTCCAAGACATGTTATCATGATATGAAAATAATAAGATCGTCATTCATGAGCATGACACATTGCCATGATAACGGTAACCATGAGTTGCCATGACAATGATTACTTTTTTGTAACGCTTTTCGTGACAATTTTCGATTTTGTGTGCCATAGCCAAGACATGAAATTATCAATAACTCAAAAATTGTAATCTACAATCTTAAAAACTGGGGACTTAATTTATCTGCAAGATCATTTTTAAAGATCTGGTAACACTGATTTAATTGCTCCACTCAATGAATTTCTTCAGTGCCGGCAACCTAGATTTTTCCAGCGTGTTGCACGCCTGTGAGAAAACTTCCCAGCAGTCCGCCAACCCCCCCCCCAAACGAAAAAACATATTTTATTGAAAAATTTCATTGACCAAAAATCAAAATTAAATAAAAAACAAAACAATCGAACAATTTAAATACAATCATTCGTGGTCAACATAGTAAGGAAAAATGCATCGACAAAATCACAGTGTTACCAATGTGCAAAAAATTGACTATTTTCATAAATTAAGATGATCAATTCAGAATTTTAGCTGAATTGAAGACTGAATTTGTGCAAAAGATAGAAAAGTTTCTTTTTTACTCTCCTCTAAACGTTTTCTGGTAAAAATGATAAAATGACCAACCAGTCATTCAAATATTCAGCGTGTTGCAACGCTACACGCTGAATTTTCAGCGTGTTACACATGCAACACATGCTATACAGAAGTTGCCGACCCTGAATTTCTTCACATAAGCTTCAAACTTGAATCATCGCTCAATTTACTTTCTGAAGTATACGATTTCATGATCCAACCTTTCACATGAACGCGGAAACTTCGTTGCAAAATTGGTTACTCGGCATTTAACATATTGTGGTGTATTTCAACAAACACTGACAACACTGCATTAACTGAATAAAATATAAATTCGTTACATACGTTTTGATCTTACGATCACGGATGTTGAAAGATACTTTCAATTTTACTCATCGCGACAACTGGTTCTGTCCCATCGACTTCAACAATACGGTTATGCGCATGCGTCGACAGATGCCTTTTTACATTTGTACTCGCGCATTTGACGCATGCGCGCGAACTTGCTTCATAAAATGGATCTATTGAATTGAATTATAAATAATTACGTTTCATGTAAATACTTCACATCGGCTTTCGATTCCTTCGGTTAATATAATTTCAACTTTTATGTTGTTTCCCCAATAGACTCAAATTAACAACGAAACTTCAAAGCTTCTGGTCAATCGCCGATATCGAATAAATTCCACCCTTTCACTAATAGACATAAAAGGTTTATTACCAACTTCATAACATCTCATCGTAAAGGCAGGAAGGTACATGAGCCAACATGAAAATCAGTAAACTTCCATCACCTAAGACTAATTCCACGACCTAGTAAGATAGTACTTAATTCAATTAACCAATAAATTGACGGCTCCATTGAAAGCGCTCTTTTTTGAATTTACGATCAAAAACACGCTTTGGCTATACGGTCGAATGAAAAATTCACCTCGAAGACATCACTTCGTCGTATAAGTTACATTTCCCTTTGATACTTTAAACTCAAACAAATAATATTTTTTAATTGGCGCAGATTTTAACATTACCTGTCGGTAGAATCGGTTAACTTTGATTAACCACTCAATTAGCAGACGTTCATTCTGGCTGAGTTACGTTTAAATTTTTATTCCATCTTTGTCTTTGGTATTAAAAAAAAAACGTTGGGTGTATGCGGCTCGTTAAAAATTCCTATATTATTTTCGCGTATACGTAAACTGATTTTAATCAACAACTTACACCTAACAAATTCGTACGCTACATTTTTCATTAATTATTCCAAAACAGCTTTTTTTTTTTAGCTCTTTTTAATTTATACTATTCTACCGCGAAGGTGTTATTTTTGTTAATTATCATGAAAAAAGCTGTCCGAAAAACTAACTAATTAGATCACGAACTTATTAACAGTAGCGGCGAAAATATTATAAAAGGATCGTGTTTTTTTAACCGGCCGATGAGTAAAAAGAGTTAGAAAAGCGAAAAAAAAGGAAATAAATGTTTAAATTAGAGACACACAGAGTAATAGACTATTTCAATGCGTAGAATAAATAACGTAAACTATATTTTATAAGAAAAAGAATTCTAGTGTCGAGTTTCTGTGTTTTAACAAAAATAAATTAACGCTATACGACCAAAGGTGTCGGCTTATTATTCGATAACTAAGTGATACTCAAAATTTTCGTAGGTTTTTTATCATCATAAAAAATCTCTAGCTTCTATATCGATTTACTTATAAACCTAATATAGTTGAACCTTTTAAATATAAATATTAATTTCCTTCTTAAGTGAAAAAGCTAATCTTGGGATACTAAAAAAAAAAAGACTTTTAAGCATACTAATTTCTTCTAATAGGTCATTTCGTAATAACCTGTTTCAAAGATGGCAGCGTTTTCAAAAAAAGTATCAACCTCGGCGGATTTACAATAAAAATTTCCTATCTAATGTTGACATTCGTTTAGTAATTTAATTCGCAATGGGTATCGAATTACGTATGTATCGCACACAGTTGCATTTATCATCACCCCCAAAGGACCTATTTAGCACCCTATTCGCCACAATGTACTTTAGGTATCATTGATAGGAGAATTATTCAAACTGCCTAATGTCGTCTGTATATGCCATCGATGTAATAAGTATAATTTCATCCGAAATGGGCTCGACATTATATAAATTCTTAGACCATGTGGTAATTAGATGGTATACACCTTTACCAACCAGCTACGTTTTAATTTCGACTTTGTGACGATCATTGTGCAACATGCGTAATATTTAATTCACAACTTTGCTATTCATACAACGTTCGGATACTGGTCAACAATCGTGCACGCAAACACCTCGTCTTCCTTGTTAAACCTAACACAGTAACACTTATAACGTATCGCGAAAATATATCGTATAACTCTTCGACAAGACTTTCCTTGCACCCTAGCTGCTCTTGCCCGAATATTCAATAATTTACGCCTATATTTAAGCGACGACGCGACGTAACACGAGTAAAACCACGTAGCATCTTGCCTTCTGGCTAAATTGTATTGGTGAATTGCTTTTCGAAAATTAACGGCTACTACACTAATGTTTGGCAGAAACGCAAACAATTGAATTAACTAGAAGTAGGGTCACGCATTTCGCCTATCGCTTCTGCTTCTATTTACAATGATCAATTTTCTAAATAGAGCAATGAAGGGTGTTATTTCGGAGCTGTGTTAAGCGATCCGTATTAACTAGATCGTTAGCTTCTTGCTCGATACGATATACTGTATCGATTTGGAACAACTTAAACGTACGCACGATAATTGCAAATGACGGAAATTAGGCATCAGTGTAGAGACAAAAAAATGAGTACGTGGGGTGGAACTATCACCAAAGAGTAATCTCCTTTAAACGTTCTACAGACCAGAGATGAACTACAAAAACTTGAAAAAATACCGAAGTCCGAAGCTCTTCATATTTGATACCAGGGGCGGATTTAAGAAGAGAGTCTAGTCAGCAGAATTATTTAAAAAGACATGAAACCACCCCAACTTTTTTTTTTTAATTTTTGTTCATTTTATTAATTTTTGAGCTTGGTACACTTCATATTTTTAAATATTTACAGCATAAATTTAGCTTGAAATAAAATGAAGAAGATTGTTTTTAAAATTTTTTAAAACCAGAAAAGTCTGGTTTTTAAATTATAACTCAAAAATTAAATTTTTTTTTACTTGTTGAAAAAAACACATTAACGGTTCAGCTGCCATCGTCAGGTTTAAAAACTCAAATGAGATATTTTGTTATCACAGCCACAAAAAATTGCAGAAAGTTGATAATCATAAAAAAAGTCGACTCTGAAACGCGATTGAAAAAAAAATCGGACGTGCCATGGAAGATACACGGCAGAAGTGAGAACTTCTTTGCATGAATTCAGTAAAGTCCAAAATTTATCAATTTTATTAATTAAATTAATTAATTAAATAAATATTATATAATTTCAGTGTGCGTCTGTTAGTCCTTTAAAAACGTAAAACCCAGTTAACTAATAACGGTAATATTTGCACCATACATTGGTCTCATACTGTGGAATGTTTATGGCCAACAACCTATTGCATAAGTTAATTAGTCTTTGAGTAATTAAACTTCAAAGTTGAGGTGCATGTGTGTTCACGTGTACGTTGTGTATTGCTCTATATTTCAAGCAGCTGATTACTGATAAAATTCGTATGTATTTCATTGCGTTCCTAGCGGTAAAAGTAGGTACCACTAGCGACAAATGTGAAAAGTATGATTATTTCAGTGATATTATTTTTGCAAAATAAGTTCACCAAATTTTCTAGAGGCAGGACGAAGTCTGCCGGTTTGGCTAGTTAAATATAAAGATTGATATTATAAAATTAAAAATGAAATAAAGGGGGGGGGGGTGATGGTGTGGCACTGGTTGGCCAATCGATCACGTAACGTCACGTTTTCACCAGTTCAGTCCTCAAACGAGAGACTCGATTGAGCCCAGAAACCCGACTGATCATAGTGCTACGCGCATGCGTGGGCACTTATGTTTGTTTCTTAGTTATGTTATATATGTGTGTGTGTGTTATCTGCCGGTTGAGCTATCACAAGTCCATTTTTCGGTCGTTTTTGTTTATTATTCTCGCGTAATGTGAAATGTCATCCTAAACTGAAATACGATAATAAAGAAAATGACGAAGATAGTGAAGATAATGAACTGCAGGCTAAACTAGGAATTTTGATGCAAATGTTTAAAAATTTACCGAGAGAGCAGAAGCAGACGTTATCAAAAACGCTCGATAAATTTATTACAAGCGTGGATAGACAGCAAGAGAAGAAAAATGGAAACGAAAAACGAATTAATACCAATCAGCACATCCCTAAACAAGTGAGAAATTGGCCAAAAAAAATCAAACGAAAAAGAATACCTCTTTTAGAAAGACCATCCAATGCTGAGAATCAAAGCATCCTGCGACATTTGAACGGAAATCAGTACGTATTGAATATCCACACTGGCGAAAATGATCACGAATACTTCTAATTTTTCATTACATTTTTGTTACCTTTTTGTTTTTCGTTACCTACCTCAAAGATAGTTTTGATGTTATTTGATTTTTATTTTAATATTATTAAAAAGTGTGATAGAAAAAAATAAATTTATTTTGAGTCATTTATATTTCATTTTTATTACAAAAATATCCTGGTTCTTTACTTTTGCGCACACATTAATCAAATATTTACAATTTTTTTTACAAATAAAATACGAATTTATGAAGTTTAAAAACGAAAAAAAAAGACAAAAACCAACAACGCAACGAAATACAGTGCCCACGCATGCGCGTAGCACTATGATCAGTCGGGTTTCTGGGCTCGATAGAGTCTCTCGTGTCCTAAACGAACAAATTCTGCGTGCGACGAATAGAAGAGAGGGAGGGGTGGAGCGCAGTGTGACGTCAGCGTTTCGCATAACGCGTTACGCTTTTTTTCAGTTTGGTCCTCATAACGCTTTTTTCATGTGGGTACCAGCTAAGAAGTTTTCAATTGAAAAAAAGTTGCAAAATTCGAAGGGTAGTTGAGCATTTTTTTTTAAAACAATACTTTTTGAGAAGTATTTTCACCCTACACAATGTGATCAATTAATCTGGGCAAATCAAAGTGAAAACTTATGACATTTGTTCACATCAGTTTAACCCGAACCCTCAAAATAATCAATGGACAAGCAAAATTATAGCAAAAAAAATTCTCTGAAAGATGAACCAAGATGGATTGTTCATCACTCGACATATTTCAGCAATAACCACGACACATTTAATCCAAAAAACAAATACCTAACAACTCGCATCAAAAAACAGTTCATTATACAGAACCTCATTTCCTCCAGAAAAATCCCAAATACCTAAAACCACCAGTGTCAACAATTCGGCCGACGCAAAATCGCGCCACAAAAAAAGACCGCATACCAACCCCAACGACAATATCAATCGAAGCGGATGAACTTGGAATCGATTACCGAGGATTACAGATGTAAACCACTGTGACCTCGGTAAATCCTCTAATCCAGATAAGGAAAGATACCCTTTCTATTACAGCAGTTTTTGCCAAAATAAAGGAATTTTTAAAGGGTGAACAAATGCGATGTTGTTATTGTACTGACGGATGGACGTAACGAGAAAAAGACGTTTTTAGCTAGCACGAGGCAATAATTCATTTACCCTCTACCATTTGTCATTTGTAACCCCCATGTAACAATAGGAAATTGTACGACTTCCACGATTACTAAAAGCTACTATATCGTTAAAGATATTAATACTGGTGGCCGAGAAGTGTCGGCTGACATATTTTCATGCCAGATTTAATATCCATATTTTTATAGCGAGATCGTCGTCTTTATATGGTTAAGATGTGCCTATTCAATTTTTTACCGAGCTTTTTACGACGAGATTTCGCCGTGATGTAAAAATGTAATAATTTTCGGTGACTTTTTTGGTGGTGTTTTGAGAGCATTTTTTTGTTTGGAGATTGCTTATTCAAGTTTAACTCTGGGAGTCATAACAGTTGGACCCAAGCTAGGTTGAAATTTCTGTTGAGAAAAAATTGAGAAAAATTTCAATTTGGGTTTTATCTAAGAAATTTTTTTTGCGAAACAATTTTTCTCGTTTCACGTCTCCTACTATTTCGAACATAGGCAATTTTATCAGAGTATATTTTTTATTTGTTTCAATCAATTATCCAAATATTCAGGCTTGCATGGGATCATTTTCTCTAAATTTTTTATTTTTTTGAAAATGTCGTTCTTTTAAATTGAATAAATTGATGAACGCAACGTTATTGAATTAGAATTTTTTCAAAAACGCCCTCTACTGAATGTCTTACCAAACTACGAATAAAAATTAGCATAGGCCAATCCTCGAATAATTTTCATTAAAAAAAAGGTGTACCTCTATAGGCTTGTACTTTATGAAAATTACAATCGTAAAATTTAAAATTGAAAAACTACCAAATTGAGAATTCAAATTAAATTTCAAATTGCGAACAGTTTTTCATTTTCCTTCGTTTAATAGACCTTTATTTTCAGAAATTTCAGGTTTTAAAAGAAATTCAAACTTGTTCAAATAACAAGTCTGGTTTGAGCTTTTGTTGCTAGTTTTCAGTTCTACTTGTAAAGGCGCTTATAATCTATAGTTCTGCGTGGATCCAGCAGAGGCGCTAATGAATTTTATGTGCCGCATTAATATTATTATTACATTATTTATTGGAACCATGAAGCAAAGTGCCTGATATCTGGTGATAATTGATGAAACTATTATGGACTTGATAATAAGACATCGATCAGAGTAATCATTCATAAATGGTTGCAAAATTTTGGAAGTTTACTGGCAATATTCGCATTGTAGTTTATTGTCAATATGATTGGTGAAAAGGAGTTTTGAGTCGAACCATACACCAAGGTATTTTACAGGTTCTTTTTTCCATGGTATAGGTAGGTTATTGATTCTGATTTCAAGCTGTGGTTGTGTTCTACGAAGTGTGAAGATCTTGACTTCGCTTTTTGTGGGATTAAGCTTTAATATGATAAAAATCAGTGAAAAAGTAAAAAATTAAATAAACGATCGAATAAATAAATTAATAAAAATCAGCAAAAAATAACACCTGGAAAACATATCGACAATACAAAACATCACACAAATTCGATGCAAGTATCTCATTATCAAAACAATCCAAAACAACATTGAACAACTCAAAACCACCCACGAACCTTCTAGAAATTTAAAACACCACATATGGGTTATTCACGGTGACGACTTTTCAAAAAAGAATTACGACGAGAATTCCGCATCCTCGAAATAAATTACGGAAACGAAGACGTGTTTTGAAATTGCTTCATACGACGGTTACCGCAATTTGACAAGCATCACCCGCGTCCGGTTTATTTGCGAATATGCAAAAATATATATCAAATTCGATATGACTAAAGACCGAAGTAAAAACTAAAAAGTCATACGGAGATAAGGGAAAAAGTTGTATTTGTACTCGCAATATACGCGGTTGTGATTACGAAACGTTTTCCGCTTTTTGTTATTTTTTGCGCGACATCATTTTTATGCGATTTAAAGCGTAATATACAGCGATAATAAAATTGAAGACAAATGTAACTTTATATGTTATTAAATAAGAAAAAAAAAAAGGGAAGTAAAACACCCCAGTATGTCGCACTGGTATAGCGTCAGCTAGGGTAAAAACCACAAAAGAGCGTCGCGTGATCCGAATAATAACTTTTCTTAGACCGGACAGATTCCCAGTTTGGATAAAGTTAGCCACATTGGCCAGTTATCGCTGCTTATCTGGAATATTTATCATAAGAAGTACACTTCCACCCTATATGCCTAAATTCACATACTATCATCTCCGGTCGCAATCTTATTACCGCGGTAATAGTCGTAAAAATTGACAATGTATTTTGAAAAATGTCTTTACCAGGGGTCAACCATATATGTACTTTGCCGCAGTCCAAGATTCACATATATGATAACGCAATATCATGTTATTGACGAAACTTCATTTCGTTATTACTTCTACTTTTCAATATATTTTTTTATAAATAATTTTTAAATAAAAATCCATTCCGTGACATATCGTAGGTAAATATACATGACGAATACGTCATCGATAATACATAAAATCAAAGTCATCATTTTTTACGCAAGGGTATCGATACCCCTTGACCGAATAAAATTTCGCTGAATACATCGTTAATGAAACCATTCAACGTTTATGGCCCCTGCTATGCGGCACCATTGAATGAAAAAAAGTACACTTCAAACGCGTACATAAATCGTATCCGAAATATAAATTTATACGGACGCGATTGAAATTCGTAAAGTCTTTCAAATCGGATTTACTAAAAAAGAATAAAATTAAGGTTAAAGATGCGTTTAACGTTGGCAAGTTTTCAGAAGGGTGCGAGGGTGAATTAAGCGTTCGCTGATGCGGTATTACGCGCCGTATCGCAATTGCAGATGTAAATTGCTGCTGTGTTTGTGCTGTTTTTGACGTATCCGTTACCATAGAGTCACCGACTGCTATCTAATTGTCTACACAATTCGGATCTAACTGCGACGCCATCCGAGCTTGAAAACGAGTAAATTGAATTAAAAGAACGCCGGATTATTTCTACTAAAATTATCCTAATACGCCGTCTGCTCCAGTAAATTGAAAATCGCATCGGACTGCGTTCGCGTAAATCGTCACGATTTACAGATTTAGGCATAAATGCCTCGGTATTTTTCGCTTTACGTGATTTCACGAATGGGTAAGATTATCGAATATGTTTCGCAAATTTCGATACATAGACGCAAAGGTACTAATGAACCAAAAGCAGTCGAGTCTCAAAGGTCATCTACCCGATTTCAATAACTATTGGTGTATTAAATACATAATATTTTTAATGAATTTCAAATCAAGTTTCTATTTTTTTTTTTGAAACGTGGTCGCACTAGATTTTTTCAAACACGCCCTCTGGTGATTGTTTTAGCAAACTATAAATAAAACTGACAAGTATACTAGGCCAATTTCAAATAATTATTTCCATTAAGAAAAAAGTGTAACTCCGGGTCAAATAACCAAAACCAAGGGTTGAGATTGGAACGATTTTGTGTTTGGGACTTGAGTTTCAAGACTTGGGTTTGAAATTTGAGAATCTGGTTTCGGTTTCAAAGCTGGATCCGAAGTAATCTGGTCTCAGGGCCGGTGTTTAGGGCTCTGTAAAAAATTAAAGGGGCTTTCAGGGCTTCTCAGGGCTTGCATTTTTGTTGATATCACACCAATAATGTGATGTGAAAAAAATGGAAGCCCTAAAAAGATCTCAAAATATTTGTGATCTTAATTACTACAAGTTATAAGTTTATTTTTTATTTTATTCTTTGCTAATGGATGTTGAACATTAGGAATGTTATAGGTTTTAAGAAAATGAAGAATGATCAATCAATCAATCAATTAATATGTATTTCAAACTAAATAAAAATAAGGTATTGCGCGCGTAAATTGTAATTTCCATAGCACTGACTAGCTTCAGTCAAAACATTTCACTTCTTCAGCTCTCAGCACCAGCAGATTTGAGTTTCCTCATAGTGGTTCGTTCGCGCGTTACCAGTATATTGGATTGCCCAGTTTAATTATTATTCTTTTCTGGTAGAAAAGGAAACATTTTGCTGCAAACGCGAGAACAGGTTACTGTTTGTGTATTTTTTTTTTTGATTGACGAACGATGCTGGTTCAATTTGAAGAATATACTAGACGTTAAAGTCCACTAGTTTTTTTCGACTGAGCAAAATTCGGAAATGCTCGGAAATCTTCGGATATCGCTTCGTTCAACTTGATTTTTATGTTTTTCATAGTCGTGTTATCACTGTAATCATAGTTTCGTATTATTAAATTCTGGAATATCAAAAATTAATGTTGTAATAATTTGTATTGTAATAAAACCAAAAAGTATAAGAACATGGAAACAAAATTAAAAGACAATGACTGAAAAATACAGCACCAAGCCAGTAATCGATAATTGATAATAAATCGTAACAACTTGAGAAATAAAAATTATGTATGTATATTCGAGTAAGTGATCGCTTTAAGAAAACAATTCTCTTTTACAGTATAGGCCATTCTAGTTGGCAAATCCTTCTTTTTATTTTTCTTCACGGCCGAAAACAATCGTTTTTGTTTTAATACTAAAAAAGATAATTGTAATGTGATCGATTAATCGAATATACTGTACATGCAATTTTTATTTCTTAAGTTGTTATGATTTATTATCAATTACCGATTGCTGACTTGGTGCTGTTAATCAATTTTGTTTCCATGTTCTTATACTTTTTGGTTTTATTACAGTACAAATTATTACAACATTAATTTAGATATTCCAAAATTTACTAATACGAAATTATGATTGCAGTGATAACACGACTATGAAAAACATAAAAATAAAGTTGAACGAAGCGATATTCGAAGATTTCCGAGCATTTCCGAATTTTGCTCACTTGAAAAAAACTAGTGGACTTTAACGTCTAGTGAAGAATATGACATCCTAAAAAGTTGAAAATAAGTGGTTGCTGGTTGATTATTTTACCTGTAATTTAACTTGTTTGCTCTTCAATAAATTGTTTTAAATGTTTCAATTAATAATTATTTTAAAATGGCGGAAAATTACAATTTTGAGTTTGACCAATATATCGGGATAGAGGAGGTAGAGGAAGTGCACGAGAAGCGGAGGTGGCAGGATGCGGAGAACAAATTGTTATTAAGTTTGTACAAAGAGAATATAAAATGACGTTATTCATAATAAAAAACAAACGCGAAAATTGAAAATGAATGTAAATTAAATATGTCGATGATTATTGCAACTAAACTACAAAGTAGGAACCAATTCGGCACATTGTTTATTTTCAAACTTGTTGTTATCATGAAAAATTGTTATTTTTTAGGATTGTAACAAATGGAACTACCCCGATTTTTTGTGAGCCTCTAGAAAATCTTGTGACTGTAAAATTTACCAGCACCTCCAGAGCTACTGGCGACTGCGTTTACAGAAACTGTTTTCTGTAAAAACAGCAAAAACGCACGAACACGTTTCTGGTTTCACCGCGGAACGCGCGAACAACATTCTGGCAGTTTCTTACCAGCATCTGTGAAAACTGGTAACGCGCGAACACACCTAGTATCTCAAAAGCCAGGAACCCAAAAAAACACAAGCCCTGAAAAGCCCAAAACCCTGAATAATAATATTTATGTTTCAGGGCTCATTTTTGAAAAGCTAGGTTTCGGGTTTCGGTTCTGGATCTTGAAATTACAATCTTAGGTCTTGAGCTTCGAGCCTGAGCTCAATTTATCAAGGCTCTTCAGGTTTTAGAGCCAGGGCTAGGGTTGGGTTCAACCCCTGACCAAAATCGAACCGAAACTGGCAAAAATTGGTAAAAATTGGTTAAAACCGTAACCGAAACCAAGAGTAAAACCGATATTTTTAGAAGCCGTATTAAAAAACTGGAACAAAAACCGAAATCTTTTCAAACTGAAAACTATAACCAAAACCATAACCGATATACCTAACCAGTTCAAGTTTGGGTTTTTAATTTTTTTTTTTTAAATGGTAAACTAACGAAATCATCTACGAAATTACTTGATAATTTCATAGGTAATTTCGTAATTACTAGAAATATATTTAAAAAGCATGAAAAAGTTCACATTTTTAGAAATTTTTTCTCAATTTTAGAAAATTATTCATTAAAATTTTTCATTATTCAATTTTTAGACGTATATGAAAAATATGAAATCTAAAATATTAAAAAAAATGCAAGAAAGAATTTTATTTGCGTCTCGTTGTAATTAATTTCAATTTTTTTCTAAGAAAAATTAGCAAAAATGAAAATTTTAACCGAAAACTGACAGTAAAACCAATATTTTTGAAAACCGCAACCAAAACTTTAATGTTCCAAACAAAACCAAAAGCGCTATTTCGGTTTCAGAGCCTTGTGTAACTCACCAGAAATAATCATTTAAAAGTTGAACTTACACTTTCATTCAAAGTTGCTTTATTCAGTTTATTGCTCAAAAGAGATATTCATTCATCCAATTTTAAATACGAAAGAAATTTAATTTCGAACACCCAAATCGATGGTGTAATTTTGATTGAAAAAAAAAAATACCACCATAGCAGGAACTTTAACGAAAAATATCAATTATTAACAAACTTGGCCACACACCGTGTCCGCTTGATTGAAAAATCACCAAATACACTGGCAAACTTGACCCCACCATTTAATCAAATTCCGGACGCAAAAAACGCGCACCGAATAAATCGATACCAAAGCCGAGTTAAATTTTTCTTCAACACGAAAGTCCGTTCTGATGGATGAGTTTCGAATTAAATTGCCATAAATAAAAAATTAACGGTTGGCAAGTTCGCCGGCGAAAAGGGTCGAAAAAAGTAAATATTACGACTGTAATTTAAAAAACAAGCGTTTTGTCCACTCGAAGAAAGTTCCACATGCAGCAGCTCTATACAAAACCCATACACACGCAGGAAAAAAAAAAGAAATACGAAAAAACCTAAAAAAGAAAAAAAGTAACAAAGTAGAAAAATAAGGGCGGTAAACGGAAAAGTTTGCAAGTGAAGGGAACTAGATATATCATTGTAATGACCGAGTTCGAACTGGGGTATAAGAAAGAGAAGGACGAAGTGGATGAATATCATACGGCTAGTACAGGATGAAGCAATGTCCTGCGTGCTGATGTACGCTCAATTTCACAATTTCGAGACCATTCAACCACCAAATTGCGAAGCGCATTCTTTGTCTAATTGGCATTTGTGACGGACATTTGATTTCAGTTAGAAAAATAGCATACGTCAGTGATCTATCAGGAAAAGCAGAAAAGCCTGTTCAGCCTTCTTAAGCCGTCCTTTAAAAACTCTATCAAATTCTATGGACGAAAATCAATCGTGAGTTTATCTAGATGGTGAATTGTCGCCGTTTTACGTTTCCCAGTGGCAGTTTTTTCCGTAGTGCTCGAAAATACCAGCGACTAACTTTCAACCGTTTCGTATATATGATTGAGATTCGTCTACGATTTTCATTTTGTTCGTATATGCACAAATTGATTATTTATTTTTAAAGACCAACAAACGCGAGATGTTTTTCATTCGATCTTACGCCACTTCGAGAGGATATCGTTTGTTAAAAATTCTCAAACGATGTCGTCTATAACGAATTCAAAAAAAACAAAACATTTTACGAAACCCTATGCAACCTATCTTTTTTCCTGCACCGAAAAGGGAAACACTTGAACTTTTTTTTACGATTATTGAACATCCTCCAATTAGCTATCGACATCTCTGCGATAGAAAATATCAAAGAAAATTTCTCTATGTTTTTATCGTTTTATTTTTTCACATCTTCAACAAAAAACCTGGATAGCATTTCTTTCGTATATAAGGTCCATACAAATTTTCCTTTTTAAATTTTTTTTGTTTGAAAATAAATTAAGCACTGGCATAAAGAAATAACGTCTTTCTGTACTTCACCGTAAAATAATATTTTTCAAGAATTTTTTTCACCCAAGTACCCAAACGAAAATGGTATTTTCTTCTATTGATGTAGCCAAGGTGTTTGATAATAAAGAAAAAAAATCTCTAAAAAACCGTCAGTTAGCCAATTACGCGTTGTACTTTCAAGTAAATTGTTTAATCTTTCAACTTTTGTAGTTATTAAGTGCTTTTGAGTAATTTATAACGAGAGCTCTTGTTCTAAAAAATTCCGTTTCAAGTCGAACTATTAGAAAATTATTCATGTTAAACGAGGTATTCTTCAAAAGAGAACCGTAAAAGTGGGCTTATTGCATGTATTTTCGCCGTGTAATTCACCAACATATTGAAAGACAATCGATAAGGTAGAATTTTTCATTAGCTTTGATGTATGATGTATCTTAATATTTTAGTCAGAACGTGTACGCGTCCATTTGCAAAATTTACTTAAATTTTAGAAGTGTGAGAAAATGTGTTCATTTCTAGGTCATACTTGATAAAAGTTTTTTATTTGTAGTTAATGTCGAAAAAATAAAACACGATTTTCTTCTATATAACGTAGGAAACTCATAGCTAAAGAATGCCACCATATACCGATCTTTCTTCACCTCGAATCAACGTATAAATCAAGGTAGAAAGATGAAGCAAAATTTCAATCGTATTTTAAACATCAAACGACGTACGAAAGACTGATACATGCTGATATAATATCGATGAAAGATGGCCTCGTAAATCACGAAATTTGAATCAATCTATCAACTCTTTCCCGTCTTAAAATTTACCCAACCATGCAATTTCATCGATACCATAACTCGTGTGTGTTTCGAGAAACCCATCAGAATTTTACGTGAAAATCCACGTGATATAATTTCACGTTGTTTGAAACAGCATTCTATCACCGTTCATCAACATTGTAACATTCGGATGAACATTATCTGCAATAAATACCCACAGGTTATAAGCATTTATGTTCGCTTCGCTAAAAACTTGGAACACGCCACGCTTCGGTTAGCTTCTGAAATCATTCTAACCGTGAGCACCACAATTCGTAATTTAGAAGTAATAAAAATGCTAGTTTTTGGTTCATATCTACGCGGAAATCAGAGCATCAATTTTTTACGGCGATTTCAACAACGTATCGGGTAAAATTCAAATGAACTACTGGAGGGATCTACTACATCGCGTAGCGTTGCAGCTCTTTGATGTTCTTATCAGCGTTTTACGTCAGAAAATGGCTCGTTATAAAATTAGTGAAGAAGTTATAAGTCGGCTTGAATAATATGGAATTAAGTTAATCACTTACTTCTACAAACAGCGATCTTGAGATCTTTATCGTCATCTTGGTTCTTCGCTTCTTCGCAAGTACCAACTTGATTTCTTTGAATATATGAATAGTGGAATTTACCGTCAAATATGAAAACCGTATTTTTACTCAATTTCAAGAATTTGTTGGAATAGATTTGTAGATTAAACGCACAATTACATCAAAAATGTTAAAAATTCATAATTTTTTATTTTTTAGCATGCAGTTTTTTTCATGAGATTTTGCAGGTTGTAGAAATGCGGATAAAAATATTAGCAAATTGTGAAAGCAGTGTTGCCAATCACAATTTGTTTTTCGCCAACTTTGAAGTTTGCATCTTGCATGGTGCATTGGACATAATTTATTTTGGTATTCATTAATTATGTGATCGAATAAAATATTACACAAATACAATGTGTACTTTAGTAATGTGAGTGTTAAGGTTTCTCATAGTAAAACCTTGAATTCACTAGATTCTATTATTTTGAATCGGTCGCATCACGATTCACGAATCAAGAAAAATGATGAAACCTACGTAGCGAGAAGACCATGAAAAAATACACACTTTAAATAACGAATGAAAATAATTAAAAAGAATGTATTAATTACAGAAATAACACCTTATTTATTACAGGGTAAATCGCCTAAGAGGTTTACAAATACAAGTTATTGCTATAAAATTTTGTATCATTTTATAATGAATCGGATTAAAGTACAAAAAATACGTTGTACATGTACACAACAAAAGTAAAGAGAAAACAAGAGAACAAAAATTACAAAACACATCAACATGGCGGAATAAAAATCATTATAATGTTCATTATTGCGTAACTTCTTAGCTTTCTTTTGATTGTCTAAAAAAAAAAAAATACGCACGATACAAAAAAAAAGTAATTTCGAATTCGTCCAAATTTTCTTTCGAATATTTTCCAAATAGAAAGTTAATGTCGTTGGAAAATTTTATTTAGGCTAATTGACTAACACCGTTTCCGCAGAATTGGTGATTTTTTTTTTCTTTTAATATAAACGATTCATGATAATAAGGAACTTTAAGCTTACACCTCTATCTAGCTACAATAAATGAAAAAAAATTTACATTATTCAACGTAATTACACACTTTAAATTTAATATTTGCACTCGGCCGTTTTATTTACAATATTCAAATGAAATAAAACATGAGAAAATAAAGAGGAATAAAAAATACCAATAAAATATTCAAGATAGTGAAACACAAGAGCGCGCGAAAAATCGTGAATTATAAATAACTGACTAACGATTACTTCGCGTAATTCTACTTGCTGTTACCATTTACGTCATTACTGCTCATGCTGTTATCATCCGTTGGCTTAAAATTAATAAATTTCGACTTGGATTCCAAGCCGTTCACCATTTTTTCAATGCTTTTCAGTTCATTTAACGGCGAATTATTGGACGCGGATGAAGACAATTTAGGCGACATGAGAGATTTATCAGACTTGGGAGATACGGATGGAGATTTCACTTTATTACTCGAATGTAAACTCGGACTCGATGGACTAGATCCTCTATTTGATAAATTCGGCAACACCGCGTCGAATGCCGAACCAATAGACGAATTACTAGTTAAACCAGGCGGTACCATTGGTAACGCATAAGGTGAAAATCTATGCGCGCCTGATGCCAACGCGGCAGCTTTCAGGTGGTGAGTTTGCTGTTGGCTATTCAAGGCGTGGTAAGCGTGACTGAGAAATGAAGTTTGAGATGCGAATGCGAGTTGCGCATTAAATAGTAAATTAGGATTCATACCGGTTGCCGCATGCGTACCGGCACCGGTTCCGAATAAAGGAGACGAAGAAAGTAAAGGATTCGCGGCTGTTACGCCCGGATATAATCCGTGAGGATATAAATACGGTAATAAACTAGGCGACGCCGACGTATGAATAGGCGGCCCTACTGATATGTCGGGTGACGGGTAATCATTCGATGACTGATGTTGACCTGTAACAGAGAATAAACGATTTTCATCTAGTTGTATTCTACGAGAGCCACCTACCGCGTGTATTTTCCAACACTTACCAGAAGGTCCTGGCACGCTTGGAGATCTTTCCGGTGTACCCGACGGAGAAGAATGTTTATAGCCCGGATTGGAACTACTGCCGGGACCCGATTCTGAACAACTACTATCAGGTTCACTGTCAGGATCGGTTTGATGGGCACCACTTCCTTGAGGAGGAAGTACGAACGGATGAAGGGGGTGTTGCATAGCACCAAATCTACGTCTAATTTCTTCAGCTACCAGTGGATCTACGGCCGCGGCCGCCATAGCCGCTGGTATAGGGAACCAACCTATTGTAAAAGGGGGAAATAAAACTGTATTCCATGTTCTAAACACATCCTCTATACATCTAAATCTTCGCTGAAACAAAATAATTACCTGGATGTTGAGCAGCCAAACTGCCAGCTTGGTTAAATGTATGTAGCGGAGATTCAGGACTACCAACTACGTCTAGCAATTTATCATCGTCGTTTTCAATACCTCTACTGCTTTCTGGCCTTTTCTCATCTGAACTATGCCTTTGGGCTGCTAGTAACGCTTGTCTGTAAAATATACAAATACCTCAATGAATTCTATATCTTTTGAAGAAACTTAAATAACGAATACAACTCAGCCATTTTCACGTCGAAGGTAAAACTTCGACTAATTAACTCAACGTAGTAAATTAAATACCCTCTAGCCGGCAATTTTCCTTATTTAAATATCCGCACACACGACTAATACGGTGAAATTACCACTCGTTCGCATTATAAATTAAACCACCCAGCTGGATTTTCTCTTCGCTCGCTTACGGTAAGCGAAAAACCTTAAACAATACGGAAACGCCGACGACAAGCTTGAATCAATATGAATGCAAAGCCGACGATCGAAAACGGCGTGACAATAAAATCCGCATAGTCGTGCGTTATTACGCATGGCAGACAATACCACCGCGAAGGCAAAAACGTTTTAAATCTTGCCATTTTCTTAACCGGTATATTTCTTAATTAAAATCAACGCGAGCGCGTGAATGCGTAAAAACCCGCAACGTCGTGACCACGCGCAACGCTCGCGCGAATTTCAGATGCGCTTATTACTCGAAAATTACTACCAACCGAGCCTGTCATCATTTCACCAACACTCAGTCACCTTACAAAATGTTAAACCGAAAATAAAACCACTGGCCTGTAAAGAACAAATTAAGTCGAGTGAACTCTTATTAAAGGCTTCTGACCTTTAGCAAAACGCCCTTTTTTATGCGTCAACCCTTATTTTATCACTCGTCCGAGTCCGCGTTGTATCATTAGTGGCTTTTGGCGGTGAAAAAAAAAGATACGAAATTACCTCTCGTTTCCCCCTCCTCGTTTCACGTTCGTACCATTTTTACAAATATACCATTTCTCCTCTCCTCGAGTAATTTATACCTAACTGTCAACACCCCCTCTCACGCGAATAATTCGTTTAAGGGTTGTTTCTTTTAACCTTTTTTTCCTTCCTCTTGCCTCCACTCGCCTCATTTTACTCTTTTTTTTCGTATACATCGCGCCGCGTAATTATATTCCATCTTTGTCTTTTTCGAATTACTAGCTACGACTTGCTCGTGTTTTATGGACCACGTAATTTCATTGCGTTGTTTTATAGTATATTGTATTAAAAAAAAAAAAAATACCACGAAAAAAACCTCGAACCGAGTAAATTACTTTCCGCACCCAGGCTCTTCGCTGTTATGTCTTGACAACACCGTTGTCATCGTTAATTACTCAAAGTTGACCTAAATTTCCGCTCTTCTGACAAATTTTTAATTGTCAAAATTAACTTATTTCTTTTTCTCGATTTTTCATTCTTTATACGATTCGAGGATGAATCAAGAACGGAAGCCCGCGTCGAATCGCCTATATTCCATTGGAGCGAGGCGAAAAAACAACACGATGGTGTTCCTACGTTGTAATATTTTCCACTTATAATTAACATATCCGAACGTTTGACGTCCAAGTGAATAATTATTGGTTATGAAGAGATACACATTCGCTTATAGAGAACGTTATAAAAGAGGTGGAGCGATATACCAATAAGATTAGACTCGGGCCAGAATGACGCGGCGAGACCACCCATATAAAAAATCAAAACTACTTCGCGGCGATATACGAGGAATTTTTTCGGTGAAAAAATACCATAATATTTTTACCACCAATGAGAAGGCGCCATCGTACGAAAAATTAATTTCCAAACCTATCCGGGCTCATTTCGTCGAAAACTTCATTAATTTCGCGTCGCATCTGCGTTCGCGTCGCCTCGTTCGCGCCTTCGTATCGTTTGTGAACTTAAGCTAAATCTTTCGTGAGCTGAATAATTTACACGGTTAAATCAACTTTTGCCTTTACCAAACAATTTCTGGTTGATTTACATTTTCACTTTGGTGCTCGAATAATAGCGAGAAAGAGAAGGTGTTCCTACGCCTACAAAGAACGAGATTTACTCGAGTATAGGCGCAGTGGCCAACCAGTCGATAGCGTTACGTTATTTTTGTCAAGCGAATTAAAACGTTTTAACTCCACCCAGTGCTATCTAACCGACAACTAATACAACCCAATGAAAAGTAGATCACCTCCGATGCTTTGTGATGTGTATAAATCACTACCTTGTGTTTTACACGCATAATTTCAACGTAAATATAACGCAGATGATTGAAATACCAGTAGAATATAATAAATAAATAATCGTGGAAAATTAACAGCTTAAATAGTTCGAGTACTCACTTCTTTTCTCTTTTTCCAGCACCAGTGTCTCGAAAACCTTTGGCAAATGGATTATTGTCTATTTTAAGTTGCGTTATCTGAAAATAAAATTCAACCGTTTTTAGTATTTTCACATGAAATATTTATTTTTGTATTGATTGATTATAAACTCGATGATTTCCAAAATCTTACATTTTTTTTTCTCAAATAAAATATACAAGTATTGATAAAAAATACCAACCTTTTCGTTTTGATATGCAGTAACAGCTATAAATTCGGTTTCTTTAAAAACGTACGTCCTAAATGTAGAATATGGTAACTTTAAAATATCATTTGCTCTCACTAAATGAAACCTCGGTTGGTATTTGTGCATAGAATTTAATATAGTCTGAAACAGAAAGAGAAAAAAATCACATTAAAACCACTCCAAATTAGGACTCGACATTACACTATATATCGCTACTCATCGAAGCAGCTCCGATATTTATGACACAATCAAGAATCAAAACCTCGTTCAGACGCTTTATTAACCTTTGATATCCATCGGACCTACCCCATATGTAGTAATAAAAATGTAAAAATCATTCCATCTTCTATCAAATAGACGCTTTCAAAATGCTACTACTTCTTCACTAATAACACGAATAAATTTCAACGATTTAAATGTGTCGAAAAAAAAAAAACGCAGATTATATCGTCTTTACCGGTAGCGGTTTCATGGCGATTGAAAAATTCGATAATATTGACAGAATATAACTTGTCGCCGGACATTATCATGTAATAAAAACTCACTTCGGTTGGTCTTTTAATTAAAAGACCAAAAATCGTAGAATTTGATCTTTATAGGTGTATACTGATTAATGCGGTACATCAGTACATCATTGCGAACATCTTTACGACATTTCGCGAAAAAAAAGTCCCATGGTTTTCATCGGCTCGATTAACCTCGCGATAATTTCTACGGTCAACAGCTGGACCATTTAGCTTCACCTGACAAAGTCTTAAATCCGAAACACGTGCCATTGGTATTTCCTCAAAGACGCTTATCAGATTTAACTCTTAACGGTCATTGAAAACCCTACGCAACAGCACCCGCAGGTGTACCGACGACGTGATGTGTAAAGGTACCAAAAACAAAAAACAATGATTATTCTGCGGCGTCACGGCACATTCGTCATATAATTTACGAGCTCGGTTTATACATAAATGCCGCGTTAACTCGACGTTGTAAGCTTTAATGTCTTTGACACTTCATTTGCAAGTTAAGTGTCACCGTAAGCATGCGAACGTACAAAGCAAAAAAAAACAGCTTAGACCGCTATAAAACTCTTAACGTAATTAACGTTTCGGAAACGGATGTTACATTTTTCCAGCTGCCGATCGCGCAATTATCACATTATTCGGCTAACAAGTACATATCGTTTATATACAATAAAAATATTTCGAAAAAAATTAAATATTATCGCTCAATCTTGGCTAATACCATCGTAAAATATAAGATTTAATAATGATTGGAGGAATTCTTCTAATGAATTCGTAACTATTCAACTTCGTGGTGGGCGCTTCATGAACCATTCAAACTTGCGACGAGAAATTAATTCCGATTTAATAGCTTCTCATTTCCTTCATCTAATTTTTCGATAACATGTTTGGAAAGTTATTCGTCGATATTGTAAACTTCACGCAGAACCGTTTAATAATGTATCAACTTAATCAATATTCCTTCTGGTAGACGCGAATTTAACAGTTAACACGAATCATGTAGCGAATTATAACGGATAACATGTCCGACATTGGTGTTAAAAATTTTAACGACAATTTAAAAAAAAACACATGTTTAATCTCGAATTAATGATTTTTCTCAACACACCATTGAACGAAATTTATAGTCGAAGTACTTTCTTAGTTCTTAACCGAGTAAATGGACTACTTCTCATGGAACTTGTACAAATTTAGAGATCAAGTCTTTTCAAACTATGTATTTCTACTTTTTTTCGATGCAATTAAGAAATAATCTACGCGCCGGAAAATATTCAGTTCAGATTTATATTCAAATTTCAATTTCTTTCCTAGTTTAATCTCAATAATCTCATCCTCATTTCATTAAGTTGACATTTCGTTTTCACGCTTCTTTTGATAACAAATGACTGATAAGAAATTATTTTTTAGAATTTGTAATAACTGTCATCTAGCGGAAGTTTTGAGAACTAGGTTACAGAAGCCCTTTTTCTACATAATTTATTTTTTTTATAAAAAAAACATTGCAACTTCTAATTTTTTCCTTAAAAATCGAACCTACACGAATTAATTAAATGAAATAATTTATTTAGTAGATTGATTTATTTCAAAAATAAATGGGCAGTTAACATTCTCAAGGAATTTTCCTTCTATAATTTTCCAACTCCAAGCACAGAATCGCAGGAGAATGCCAAAAGTATGATTTTCTATTATCTTTTTTCATTGCTTATTGAAGAGCATTAAGTAAAACATTGTCTTTTAGTGTTTCTCAAATGTTTTATTTCAGTATTTATTTATTTTCCTACAACTTCGCGTTATATTTTGAAAAACACATGAAAATTTCCTCCATACTATCGTTTCTAAGTAGCCTGACATCGTTATAAATCATTAATAACTAGATGATTAAATTTATCAACTTTTGGCATCAAGCTTTCATCATATCTAATTACGGACATTCGATCCGATATATTAATTACTTCCTCGTTTCCTATAAAATGAGTACTTCTAGTTATTTTCGCGTTCGTTCATCAGCTGCTCCATAAATAGCATAATATACGATTGCAATATGTGCGATTATTCAGTATATACCCTTGCTCCTGATACTGCAAACATGTGCAGTAGGCGGAGATCTACTGCGGAAAGCTTCTGTGCGATAACCACCTCTAGTTTTTTTCCTCTTAATTATACAAAATACAAATCGCAATGATGTTATATGGAGCGGAAAAAGTCATACAGACATTTATTATGTCGTTTCAAAACATGCCGATTTTGCGGTCTCCGTGTGGCCACAACTAATTAGATGTATGTAAATTCTACGAAAACGCTTCTTCTTGTACGTACTACCAAGAAGCTTACATCTTCACACTTGGCTATTGAGTTGAATCATTAAATTTAAAAAGTTTCATTATTTTTGTATTTATTTCAAAAACGCACATCCGAGTATCGTGCGCGCATATAGCTTCACGTCACAACTTCCATCAAGCTCGACAGGAACTGCCATTAGCCATATTCAACGTTAATCGTAAATCACCTGACTTCGTCGAGTCAACCATAGACACCACTCATTTTTTATATTTTTACGACCATTTGAAAAACAGTCGTTTCTCGATTAATTCGTATTTTTTGTACCCAAACGATCGCTTATCGCCGTTATATGGCGTCATTAGATCGAGTGAAAGTCTATCGTATCCTCGCTTTTATTTCATTGTCCGAGAATTACGATATTGATTTTCCAATTCATCTTCAACCGTCAGTCTACACGATGTCTACTTGATTTATCTAACGTATCACAACTGCACTAGTTTATTATCAAGTCGCGAGCTTGTCCTTGAAACGAAGACTTTGATACATAACCTCAAGCTTCATAAGGCGAATAAAAAATACCTCGTCACAAAGGGTGGTGTCTAGACATCGACGCGATTTCGCTTCAATGTGCTACTAAAACGTATTAAATAATTAGCGGCAGGTACTCGTCGATGTGCCAATTACGCCGCACTAATTCGGTGACTAGACTAAGGAGAAAAATTTCACCGAAAATTCTGCCCGAGCGTTAAATCACTTTAACGTCGGAAATAAAAATTTTACCGAGATGTGCCGTCAGCGTTCGACGGTCGTAAATTAAGCGCCGCCGTTTACCTCGTAAAAACGTACACACGTGGAAATCGATCACGATTCGCGATAATTAATCCGCGCCTCGTCCGATAATCGTGATAAATTTACTAATTTTTTAAGCTTTTTATTAAAGGAGACCAAGACGACAATGAATATACAGCTAAGCGAACATTGACTGTTATTACCGAGTAATTTATTATTTAACGAATTAACGCTTTTATCGACCAAACTGGTTCGTTTTAAGTTTCGGTTGATTTCATGTACCATCTCGACAATCGAGATGACGCCACTAAAATAAAAACAAAAATACGTCGCGTTCCTAGGAGAGAAAACCAATGTACGAATCCTGACTTTACAATTCCACTTTTGCAAGTTCTTCTTCATTAATATTAATAATACACATAACTACGTCATACATCGAAAATGCCCCCGTCTTGGTGAATGAATACATGGGCAGTCGGGCAGATGGCAATTATAAAAATTTACGATTATTTACACGTGATATGGTTACGTCTTATAATGTAATTTGCCATCAGGCTGTTACCATTACAAAGTTTCAAATTCTCCAATTCAAAGAAAAAACCTAAGGTCGAAAGAATATTATGGAAATTTCGCGTAAATATTATCCCAGTAACGAGCTAATAAACCTTCTATAATGGCTAAAATATGTAAAATGCAATCGATATCGCAACTGTTGTTTTTTTTTACCATAGATGCGAAGTGATTCTAATTAAAACGTATCGTTTACTTGCACCATTTCCTCCTGTCGTCCACGTCATATACGTTTGGCATTAAAAATCACGACGATTATTTCTTAAAATTATGCTTAATTGGTCCGAAAACAGCGACAAGTCGTTTATTATCAACACATACGTACCGAGGTACCAAGCTAATTATCTTCACGTTCGTTTCACTTAAAAGTCGACGTCGAGTATATTAAAAGCTTATTATCGCCAGCGCCAGCCAGTAAAAAATACTCCAAGTCGACGTGTCGTTGGCGCATCCGTCTTAATGTTTTAACCTCTCATTACGTAAAAAAAAAATTTTCAAATAAAATCGATAATAAATCCTCGTAGGTGGTATACAACGTGTACATACGAGACAACCATTGTATACATTTTTTCGAAAGTAGGTAGATATCTTACACCTATGCACTTTCGAAAAATAAGAAATAAATCTTACCGACGTACATAACCTCGTAAAATATCTCCCGATAAAATTTATTTTCGTAAATAAAAAAATTTTTCCACAACGCGCTCGATCCACGGTCGGGTTTTTGAATTCAGGAAAAACATCTCCATCGCCTAATTTGACGTATCAAATAATCGATTCAACAGCCAAATACGACGTTTACTTATAAGCCACGCAGGTTAATTAATAAGATAATTATGGTTTCTTAATCAAAGAAGGTATCGTCGTGGCATCATCATTGACACGCGTTCTTCACAGCATCGCGATAACTATCGTGATAATTGGATCTGTTTAATGGAAGCAACTCGTTTTATAATTCGGCAGGTTCTTTCGAATTTCACGCATCCTCGCTAAATTGTTTCCCATTATGTTTTCCGTAATTTTTATCTTGAATAACGGGTACAAGGGGTTTAATTATTTGACGAACATTAAGATAAATTTTTCTTATCTTGCCAAATAACCAGTTCTCGTTTGAGTATCTTTATCAGCGAAAAATGCAACGATCTGTTTCCTTTTTCATTGCCCAATTGTTTTAATTAATCGCAAATTTAACCAATCCTTGGTTTACGAGTCATTTTTACGCATTTAATACGAATACAAGTAAGTTAAATTCGGTGAATTTTTTATCAAAGGATATTACGTTCAAGTTAAACTGGTTCTTCGCTAAAATTTCATTTTTTTTCCATGCCCACGCGATATTTATGTAGAAAAAATGTTACACGAACTTGTTATATTTTATTTTGCGTACTAGTTCCATTGTAATTTATATTTTATTGCATGAAAGAAAAAATGCCTTTGAATACGAGTCTACGTTGTAGTGTATTTTATATTTTCCATATAAGTAATGATATAAATTTAAATATGGTATTTTTTTCAAAATTTCAAAATTATGCGTACTAAAAACTCGTTAATTTTTCGATGAAACTCTATAAGAGGCTCGAGTCGGCCATTGTTAAAATTTTTTCTCATATTGAACCGACAATTAAGCATAAAAATATATCATGTCGCTAATCCTAATTTGTCTTGTAAATTTATTTTTTTTTGTACCGGTTGATCAAATGATCTTAGTCCCTCCAACTAGAAAGTAATGAATTTTTGTGCCGCATCAAGGTGGATTGGTAACACGGAAATATTAGTTATTGAATTTCAAATCATTTCATTTCATTGTTTACATTTGATCATCATTACCAACTCACTTTACGAGGCATAAAAATTCATTACTTTTTAGACTAGGGAACTAAGACCATCCAATCAAATCACCCAGTATGAACATGGCAGATGCAAAAAAAGTACATAATAATACCTATAGAATGCGCTATAGTTTTAATGTAATTTTTCATCTCTTATTGTTTGAAGAAAATTAAATTTCCCATTTTTTAATATAAAAACAATTACATTTTGAATATTTTAACGATTGTAAAGCTCATTTTGATTCTTAGATTTTTTTTCCTTTCAACAGTGTATCAATGATACTAAGATGAATGCGGGCAGACTAACATCATCATCAAATATCGTTGTTAAATCGTTAAAAAGAGGAAAAAATTCTACAAATTCGAGATTTACAAAAAAATTCGAGTTAATTTTAATGTGATGTTGCAAAACGTTGAAAAAAGTTGAACATCAGCGAGAAGAAATGAGCTTTACAACCTTAAAAATACTCAAAACGTAATCGTTTTTATATCAAAAAATAGGAAATTTAATTTCCTTCAAATTATAAAAGATGGAAAATTTTCTAAACCCCTCTCGTTTTCGAGTAAAAATTTAAAAACTACAATTTTCTCATGTATTACAGTTCGTATTATCTCGTTTTCAACATTTCGTAGCAGCGCGCTCTATGTATCGTTTAATTGTCAATATCCAAGAAAACCACGAGTTCTATTGAAGTATTTATCGATTGAGATGATTAGCACAGACTCTGATAGTAAAGTAAGATGAAATCACGCCTTTTTGCATGCTTGAGATTTTTCTCCAAAACATTTCGGAAATATTCATTCAATCAAATATTACTAACTTCTCCGATCTTCCGAGAAACTACACAATCAAAAGTGACATCTTCCTGTGGAAAATCTTACATCAGATAACGAGCAAAATACACGTTAATAAAACTGCATACTTGAACGCCTTAAATCGTATTCCAACGAGATCACTTCATTAGCGAGACGATTAATATTACAAAATGTTATTTATTGACAAGCGACGGACGTTATGTTTTCATTTAAATTTGACAAACTAATTTTTAATCTAAAAATAGCGAAAAAAAAATCAAGGATAGACACTACGTACATTTTCACCAACCAAATGTCAAACGCTTCCTCAATAATTAACGATATCTCAGTTAAAACTTGCATGGTAAAAGATCAGCGGGCAAATTCAGATTTACTAGCTTGTTACACATGCAAGTAACATGCAATAAACGTCATTTTTTTCGCGAAAAATTTTCAAAGATATGCTTTTTTTTTCTTAAAAAAAATTAACGAGATTAACCATCAGCATGCGGTAAATGTAATTATGTAAATTAATAATTAAATCGTTGACGAGAGATGCATTTAATTTGCATAATTATCAAGGCGTGCAGTTTGCACGCACTAATTTATAAAACATTTTATATCGTCTCCCACAAACACCACCGATTCCAAGACACGGGTAATTGTAATTAACAAAGAAAAATAAATTAACGCTATAATCTGCGCAGTTTCCGCATTAGGTACCATAGAGTCGTCTTCGAAAAAAAATTTTCTCCTCGCATCCGTTGGCGGGTTAAAAAGTGAAAAAAATTTTTACGTGAATTTCCAAAACCTCGCCCGTTATCGGACGTATGGCGTTTCAACGATGATGCATGGTAAACGGAAACGCGTCGAGACATATCGTGAAGATCGCAGTGGAAATAACGGCGTAGCTTTTGTTCCGTAGCTGCCGATGCGTTTAGATAACTAAATACGCTTAAAATTGTCGGTTTTTCTGCATGGAACGACCTCGGCGGAAGATAATGCGATGGGTTCTCGGCGATATAACGAAAAATGAAGCAATGAATTCGCCAGCGTCGTTCTTGTAAATTACATAGGTGGCCGAGCAGCTGAGTCGAATTAATTTTTACCATCTCGGTGCGCGACTCGGCGTCTACGCATCTCATTCATCGTCTAAATCACGTCCTCCATAATACGATTTGTTTACCGGCGACGTACGTGTTTAACTCGGTTAACAAGTTACAAACTTGTTTTCTTCAAAGTGTCAACTATGTAGGTAAAATACAGAGAGGAAAAAAAAAACGTATGAGGATCGATGCGCCGACGGAAATGTAAACAGAAAACCGCCTCGGTTGGCGTAAAAATGGTCACGAGCTTTTCCCCGCGAGGTTACGTGAGAGCGTCTCATTAACGCAGCTCGATCACGAACCGAAGGGCGGCGGCGAGACGAGCATATTTTTAGGGCGTATATTCTGCAACTTATTAAACTCCTTTGTGTATGTGTGTTGCATTCGATATACGAGTAAAGGGGGTTGTACAATGGCTGCACATTTCAGCCCCGTCGTCCTCATCACACACAAGATATTTTCCCCGGGTAACCTACGTATTTCGTCAACCTCGACGTTTCGATATTAATACGCTGTCAAAATCCACCAATACCATGGACTTTTATGTATTTAAAATCGACCTCGTTCGAATACGGTACGCTCGACGATGTTTCATTTATTGTTTTAGAGAGCCAAAAAAAAAACGCCAACTAATGACAAGTAAATTAACCCGTATTCGAATGCACGTCCGCGATTATCATCGGGATAACTTCCACCTCTTTTGATACCTTAGCTTCACCTAATCAAAATTATATACTATCGCAACACTGTCGAATATACTGATCATTTTAAATTACTCTACCATCATATCTCCCACCAGTATTTATTATGACGTTTTTATTGTGAATAAATTACATCGTGTATGTACTTGCTTCGACATACTAGACGTAGGTAATACGTAGAAATACTCAGATCCCAATGCAACATTACACTGGCTGCACGACGAGTTGTCACATGTCACGACACAGTTTTAATAGTATTCTTGAATTTTTCCCAGTAAATTGAGGACTCCATTTTTTCACAATTCCTATGAAAGTCATTACGATGTCTTCAAAATTTGACTACCTACTTTGATGTAAAATTTACTAGAAAAAAATATTATTTTTGAATCACTTTTTTTTACTCTTTTTTGTTTCAACCAAAATTCAAAATCAATTTTTTTTTATTTTTTAAGAATTTTTAAAAAATTTGAAAACAATTAATAAAAATTAAAAAATACATGGATACGTATTACAGTGAATTTCATGTCAGATTTCAGGGTTGCCAGATGGGTTTTCACAAAATTCCTCAGGATTGAAAAATTCTCTCAAAAATTCCTGTGTTGTAATCCATTTTCTCACTAGAAAACAACTAAAAATCCTGGAAATCCCCATACTTTCGCTGAAATAAGCATATTAGCCTCAAGTTTGAAAATTTATAGCCGAAGAAAGGAACAGTATGGCTACTCACAGATGAAAACTTGAGAAGAACTGAATAGGGAAAAAAATAAACTTGACGTGTTCGAAATACAATCGAGTTTTAAATTGGGAAAGTTTTGTTTAAAAAATTAAAAAAACAGAATTTTAGGAAAATCATCCAAAAATGCGAAATCCCTGAAGAAATCCCTAGATCACTTCAGCGAAGTGAAAAATTCCTAGGTCTAGGTAGAAATCCCTAAAGATGGCAACCTTGTCAAACCCTTCGTTGTCTGAATAAATAATAACTCATTTCATTCTGTTCAAGTAGTAGGAAATAGCAGATCTGTTCATTTTCATCAATATTTCCTCATAAAACAAGACGTTTCAAAAATAAAAATTGTTTGCACAATTATACAGAGACTTTGAATACTATAGGGTCACCTTGGAAGATGGTTTTTAAACACACCTGTGCAACCAAAATATAATAACAATATTTGCCACATTTTCACGAAATTTTTCATCATCTCGCCACTTTCGCTGCCCACCAAATTTCCAAGAACACAAGTTAATAATTGCTCTTAAACTAGACATCACGATTTGGAACATCGGTAACAATAGAAAAAACACCTAATCGCCAAAACTTCCAAGTGGACCAGCCCACCGGAAATCTCACCAAAAACCTGAAACCTGAATGCCCAACTCGCTTCTGCAACTCACCCGTACCAGGTATTTATCTGGTTCGACATTGTAAACGTGTTGAAAAGTGCAAAAAATTCATTCACGCCGGATTTAATTAATGGCTCGTAAACGTGTGATCCAGTTTTGGAACTTCAATATAATATAGTCAGATTATACAATACGTATATAGTGTGTCCGAGCAATTCCAGGGCACGTTGTCGATAATAGGGATTTTTGTTATGCTGAGATGCTATGTTGGTAACTCCGAATGATGTAAACAAATATGCAAAATTACACAATTTTATTGTTTTCCGTGATTTAAGGTGGTTCTAATGACATTAGCAAATGTTAATTTATCGAAATAATAATTTTTTTATTTTATCATAATTTATCGGCGAATTTTCTAGTCGTCTTTTTTCTTCAGTGTTACAAATTTTTCATTTTTCGCATCGTGAAAATCCCTCCTACCAATCTTTTTTTCAGTGTTACCAATTTTGCATTTTTCGCATCGTGAAAATCCCACTTACTAATCTTTTTTTCAGTGTGACCAATTTTTCATTTTTCGCATCGTAAAAATCCCTCTTACCAATCTTTTTTTAGTGTTACCAATTTTTTATTTTTTGCACCGTAAAAATCCCTCTTACCAATATTTTTTTCAGTGTTACCAATTTTCCATTTTTCGCATCATAAAAATCCCTCTTATCAATCTTTTTTTCAGTGTTACCAATTTTTCATTTTTCGCATCGTGAAAATCCCACTTACCAAAATGTCTTGAAATTAATGGGACACTCTGTATACATTATGTACGCAAAATGCACTAATTCCGCGCGTACGAAAAGCTATCACCGCCGCCAAGTAACATCATCGAATTTGTCCCGAATACCAACCACGTTTAGCAAATTACCAACTCATATATGTGTAATGAATAACACGACACGGCAATTGAATTAAACGACCGTTCAACTATGGGAATAACGTACAGTACTGATTGATAAGCAAAACACGTATAAGACGACTGTATGATAGTACGGTCGTGTCCGGTCGTGTAATGTACCAAGCTCGAAGAGAGAGAGACGATCCAATGCTGTACGACATACGGACACAGCGTGGGAATCGGTACCTTCACAAAGACCACACCGCCTCTATGTATCCAACTTTTGTACAGGTGAGATGCCGAATGAGACGTCTAATTTAAACGTACGTTTTTCGCGATGCTCTCTATAAAATTGACGATACCGAATCTTATCAATTTACCAAAAATTACCATCATGAGCACGTTTTTTCGATTACTCTACTTTCGCGTTGCGCGGCCAAAGAGAAACTACATACGAAAGTAAGGGTTCGTAATCCATCTTGGGAATACGTGTCGTAAATTTCGACACCAGTCAAGGCGCGGATACGTAGCGAAAAAAGCATATACACGGCACCTAATAAATTCACACAACACCTAAAATTTCCAAACGCCTTAATTTCCATAGCTCGCGCCAAACGAACGTTATAACGGCTCCTTTAAAAATTATCATCAAATTTATGACACAACGCATACGGTTTCTAATTAAAAATTAATCACGCAACGTTGAAAATTTAATACTACCCTGGAAATATACGACCGCGCGTGAAAACAACAAGAAACACAAACCCTGTCAGGCGATGAAATTAAACGATACATAACACATAAAGTTTCGCTTTTAACACGAACTTATTATAAAAACGGAAATGTCGCCCAAAACAAAACCATAAAAGCCGTTTAAAGAATAAATTTCCCAAAGTAATGAACCGAAACGCTAAAAAAAAAAGGAGGGATCGGGGATAGAAAAAAGAGCCCGCAGACACTCACCATTATATAATTTAAGGTGCTGACTCTATGGTTGACCGCAAGCCCGGCGCATGCTTACGCGACGCGCCCTTCCTGCTTCCGCGATGCTGCACATACGTGCCGTCTTCTCTCGCTCCGGCCTTCGGGCTCGTCGCGCGCTCCTTTCTTTCCGCCATGGCAATTTCACCTACGCCGATACGCCGAATATCGAAAATTTCCTCTGATGCCACCACTCACTAGTCGTATTTCTCGTCTTTCAACCGAGCTCGGGTTTTTGCACAAGTGCAATTCGTACAGTTTTAAAGGTTTCTGTACACTTTACACAATGTTTTCCTACTTTTTTTACTTTTTTTCGCTAATGCTACCGATTTTCTCGACTTTCGTTCAACGGTGTATTTATCAACTTGATACGTAATTAAATTAGCTTCAAGTTTAGAATATCATTTGGTTAAAATGAATCATAACACGATTTCCAATGACGACATTTGAATGCAGAAAAATTCACAAAAAAGCAATTTTTAATTAGCAATTTTTTTTACTAAATAATTACCAAGGTTAATTAAATAGTCTACTAGTAATTAATTAATTAGTTAATTTTTTCCTATCATGGAATATGTATTCAGAATTTAGAGCAACTAAATATATACATAGCAAGGTGAAACGCAGAAATCCATTGAAAAACCCGCATTTTAAAATGCACCGGCAAACTCTACAATTTCGGGAAAAGGCAAACTAGATCTGCAGTTTTAATTTATTTCTCTTTTCTTTAAACCGTATAATATCTCAATTTCAGAGTAATTAAATCCAAGAACACGAGACATGCAAATCAGATGGAAAATTTTGTATTTTTAAAATGTAAAAAATTTCCATTAATTTTTGAGAAGTCCTATCAAAGTGTTGATCGGCCCCGTAGCCAGGTGGGGGCAAAGGGGGCAATGCCCCCCCTGACAGACATGTTTGCCCCCCCTAAGGAAATTGGCGAATAATAAAGATAGAAGAAGATTACAATTATTTTAAATTTCCTTTGTATCTACTACCATTTTTCCTTTTCGTTAGTTATTAATGCGTAATGATATAATTTCTGCGCCGTTTTATATGCATGCTCACTAATAAATGGAATTTTTCCTATCTTATATATCATTCTAACACTATTAAAAAAACAAAGTATGGTTAAACAATTTTGCCCCCCCTGAAATTTCATTTGCCCCTCCTGAACATTTCGGCTAGCTACAGGGCCGGTGTTGATAAAATAGCATAGAATCGAGCAATATTTGTTCAAAATTGTTTAAAATTACGCAAAGTTGTCAAAATGTTGTTAGAATTGTTCAGAATTGTTCAATATTCGCTGAAATTGCA
>QBDW01006960.1:0-40599 GCA_003261595.1 Maconellicoccus hirsutus
AAAAAACTAATTTATCGAATTAATATGTAAAATTTTATTTCTAATATTCATCTTTCTTAAATTCAGTTTTTTGAAATTTTTTCCCAATAAAAAAACTAAATTGATAATTGAAATATCGATATTGAAATCGATTACCTAAATATTGATAATTAAGTCGATAGCAGAAATCTTCTAGTCTAATCTTCTAATCTAATCTAATATATAAAGAGGAGTGGTGTTTCCTTTGACTGCGCATCAATTAAAATGGCATAAAACATTCGCGAAAAGTTAATGCAAGCCGATTCAAGCCAATTCAAGCCGATTCAAGCCAATTTAAGCCGATTCAAGCCGATTCAAGCCAATTCAAGCCGATTCCAGCCAATTTAAGCCGATTCCAGCCAATCCAAGCAAATTCAAGCCGATTCAAGCCAATTTAAGCCGAACCCAGCCAATCCAAGCCAATTCAAGCCGATTCAAGCCAATTCAAGCCGATTCGATCCAATACAAGTCAATTCAAGCCAATCCAAGCCAATTCAAGCCGGTTCAAGCCGATTTAAGCCGATTCAAGCCAATTCAAGCCGATTCAAGCCGATTGAAGCCAATTCAAGCCGATTGAAGCCAATTCAGGCCGATGCAAGCCAATTCAAGCCGATTCAAGCCAATTCAAACCGATTCGATCCAATTCAAGCCGATTCAAGCCAATTCAAGCCGATTCGATCCAATGCAAGTCAATTCAAGCCAATCCAAGCCAATTCAAGCCGGTTCAAGCCAATTCAAACCGATTCAAGCCGATGCAAGCCAATTCAAGCCGATGCAAGCCAATTCAAGCCGATGCAAGCCAATTCAAGCCGATCCAAGCCAATTCAAGCCAATTCAAGCCGATTCAAGCCGATGCAAGCCAGTTCAAGCCGATTCAAGCCAATTCAAGCCGATTCAAGCCAATTCAAGCCGATTCGATCCAATGCAAGTCAATTCAAGCCAATCCAAGCCAATTCAAGCCAATTCAAGCCGATTTAAGCCGATTCAAGCCAATTCAAGCCGATTCAAACCAATTCAAGCCGATTCAAGCCAATTCAGGCCGATGCAAGCCAATTCAAGCCGATTCAAGCCAATTCAAACCGATTCGATCCAATTCAAGCCAATTCAAGCCGATTCAAGCCGATTTGATCCAATTCAAGCTGATTCGATCCGATTTGATGACGGAAATATCGATATTGAAATCGACAGTTGAGATTTCGGTATTGAAATTGATATTTGAAATAGCGAATTAGCGACATCTCAATAATCAAATTCTATGTCGATAGCTTTATTTCGATTATCGATTTAGATATTACAATCATAAATTTCAACAACGATATTTTATTTATTGGTTTTAATATCGATATTTCGATAATCGATTTCACAACGGCATTTCTGTCATTGATGTAAATATCGATATCAATATCGATGTTGATAATTGATTTTAATAATCTATTTTAATATCGATATATATTATTTCGTCGAGAATTTTTTTCAATTTTTTTTCATTGTAATTTTATGCTTTTTTTAAGAATAGGCACGAGTAAATATTAAGCAAAGAAAAACCTCAGATCTCAATATTTTAATCGCGACGACGAAACGTCCTTCCCCCTTCTTCAAAATGACTTTTTTTCGCGAGGAGTACCAATTATATTGCACGTTTTCCAGAATCCTTCCGCTTTACTTGATCCGGAAAAGTGCACGATTCATTTAGAGGTTAACGACCCGGTCCTGGTAAAGACAGAGTTCCATACAGCTCCAAGAACTCCCACTAACTATAAACCCTCTCCCACGTACGCCATTCCAGTAAGATATACCACCAGATGGAGAACGACCCAAGCTCATTTGCAAAATCACACATCTCCTTGCTAACTTCGTCAAACACCCCCAACCAAACGATCATTCTAACAGGAAAACAGCAAACCCACCCTCTCCAGACATCTCACATTATCGGACGATTACAACGACACCGACTAAAAAAACACCGAACTCATCAATTACATAACTTGACGCCAACAACAACGAGACACCGATTACACGTCAAAATCACTTACGTAAACTATCCATTAACCTCAACGAACTTTAATTCCAAACGTAACAACCTTATAACAAAATTAAACCGATTTTTTAAATAATTGATATCGTACGCGACGCTAACACGAACTCCTCGTCGGTCTCGTTTTCTCGTAAAATAATGAAATTTAAATTACTCGTCGAAACAGCTCGTCTTCCGAAGACAGCTCGACAACGTGCAATTACAAACAAAAGAGAAAAAATAAGAAAAATCTTCTCTTATATCGCGCCGCTTGCCCATTGACGTCCGAAATCGCAACGCGGCGCCGAAACTGGGCGAAATTAAAACGCGTAAATTTTTCACCCGTCTTTCGAAATGATAAGTTCGCAGAATTAATGAAAATCACGCCGACTACCGTTGCGAAAGATGAGCTTTTATGTACCTCGCGAACATGTTGAAAAATTCGCGTGTTTGTGTTTGTTTCTCTGAGCTTTTTGCGTCATAATACACGATGCGAGAGATGATGGTTGATGTTAATGAAAAGCGGGAGGGGAGCGGATGTACCGAGAAACAAAATTATATCAGATATTACCAATATACCTTTGAAATTTTCATGTCATCGTAACATGTCATAGTCGTGGCGACGTGTCATGATCACGAATGATATATGACCGCATCATGGTAACATGTTTAGTGACGTAATTATAAGTGACATGTGAATCGTCAGTGACGTGTCATGGTCACGAGTGACATGTGACCGCATTGTGGTGTCATGTTTAGTGACATGATATAATGACATAACCATCGTGACATGACATAATTATAAGTGACATGTTTAATTGTCAGTGACGTGTCATGGTCACAAGTGACATGTGACCGCATCGCAGTGACATGTTTAGTGACATGATATGACATAACCATCGTGGCGTGACATAGTTATGTGACATGTATAATCGTCAGTGACGTGTCATGGTCATAAGTGACATGTGATATGAAAATTTATGGTATCTCTTGGATTGTAAATTTCCTTCTGCTCCCAATATTGATCAGATGACAGGTTTTGATGACATATAGAGGTAATATGTCACGGCGTTATGATGATAGGCATACTGATGAAATATTACGTGGCAACAGAAGTGGAAATTATCAAACTTCGCCCCCTTTCTAACTTCTTCTCCAAAACAACCAAATCTCCAAGTCAAAGTCTCCGCCAAAGCTCAAAACTACAATAAAACCTCCAAGAATAACGGTTCAAAATTCAAGTTATACTTCTCCCCTGTGACGTAGAAGCCCCAAATAGGCAGTGGATCTCTTCCCGAAATCCTCCTACACAAAACAAGCACTTTACACCGATCAACTTCCAAAAGGCAATCTTCGCGTAATTCTTTCACCTCGCGAAATCGCTCAGCGACGAATTAAATATTAAAATATAAAATATCGAATCGCAAAAACTTTTTTTTCGCCATTTTATTTTCATAGCGAAGTTTTTCCCATCTCCCCCTTGCTCACAATGTAATACACAATAAAAAGCGGATTTTCGTCTTAGTGATTTTCTTAAGTGTATTATAAATTAAATTGAATGGAAAAAAGTATGAAACTTTTCCATTAAGTTGGCCGATGAAAAATTAATTCATTTGACTAGGTGTTATTAATTCAAGTCTGGTGAATCTTTCATAACTGCGGAATCGTTTTTACCATCGCTACTGACGCGTAGCATCTTCAAAACTCTCCATGCGGTGGCTGCCACCGACGCCGAGGGAAACCAGAGTTATATACGCGCCGCAAGATGTAACTCTTGATCGGGATGCTGCAACCTGTCATGATTTTCACTCGAGTTTTAGTTTTGTCTCTGTATTAAAAATGTATTCGCGAGTCGAAGGCAATATAGTTTCACGTGTAACGCGAAACGAATAAGATACGCGTGTACACGCCTTATTGCGGTTTTTTGACATGAACTTGCCCGCAAATATGCGAGAATCTAGTTCCCTCTTGTCATTCCTCCAGCAGATTACGTTCTTTGAAATTTCGCACACGTAAATAGATATAGATGGAAAACAACGATGCAAATTTAACTATCTTTCCTTAAGACTTCTCGCCTTCCTTGGATGTGGAAATTAATTCTTGTTTCGAAAGATTTTTCCAATTCGCCAGATTTCTTTCAAGTCTTTCACTCTTACCATGCTCAAGAACACTTCGGGCATCGGACTGACGTTTCTAGAAAGTCTGTTCGGAACTTCGCAACCGACACTGAGCATTTCGTATCATCCAGTACCACGTCCTGAGTTGGGACTTCCAAATGTGCAAGGGTATTGCCCTTAAATTCAGTAGGAGGTTCGGCTCTGTGGATACGCTTAGGTAAAGAAACTCACTGCAGCAAATCCACCCTGAGGATTTCGGAACTTGCTGTCAACTCGCTGGCACGTGAGTACAAGGATTGCAAAATTAACAAGCTGGCTATATTATTATGTTTTTAATTTGTTCTTATCTTATCATCTGTTCTAAATAGTAAGTTAGACCCCTCCCCTTCTGAGCTTCTCCTAAGTATTGGGGAGTGGGGGGGATAAGATGTTTAAGATGTTTATTCAACTTAATGTAATATCAATGTCAGCTTGGTCCCCCTACACGGTAAATGTGGGGGGGGCAAGTCGATGTATGTGTTAATAGGCAATTTAGACTACGTTCGGATGAATACAATGGGTGGGCGACCATTCGTTCTCAGCCCCCTCTTCTTTCTTTTTTTGGCTTCCCCTTTAATTTTAATTAAATTAATATTAATTTTACTCTCTATTATTTAAATAAACTTTTTTTTCAATTTTAATCGTATTTAATCAAAAAAATTAACTTTAACCTGTGGACTGTACTTGAAAAAATTAAATTTCCGAAAATTGAGATTAGCATCATCCAAAATAGCAAACTTCTTTCTTTTAAGAACATTGATAAAAATGAAGTCATGAGAAAAATTTTCCAATAATTTGAGGAAAGGATTTAATGTGTGTATCATTCTAATTGATTAATTTATTCGCACTGAATTTAAAACACGGTAAATTAATCTATTATATGAGTGATTACATTTCTTGGCCTGATGCCCAATAGCCCATTTGGGAAATAACATCCTCCTAAAAACACTTTCAAAAATAAGCATTCTCATAACAATTTAAACAAGATATTATCCTCCGAACGAGACGAAACACGCTCCTTTTTAAACCAATAATAAAAGATTTCAAAAAAATGGAATATTCCCAATCACGAACCTCTTCCCAATACCCTTCCCCACATCTCGTACCGTACTTCAAACCCTAACACCACAGGCTCATTTCGATAACATGATTTAAAACGAGATTAATTCAAAGGTTGAACGTATTTAGGCGTCGGAATCAGTTTCGCAAACTAGAAACATTCCTACCGAAAAGCTCGGCTATTTCGTTAACGATTAACATTTTCCATACAGAACAAAGAGAACTACAACGTATAATTGTTTAAACCTCTCCCACAGAGACATCCCTCTACTCCCCTCCACCTCAGATATTTATCCTTTATAAATTTCCACCAACAGATTAAACGCTAACGAATTTCTTCCTATAACGAAACAATACGCGTTGTACCTCAATTTCGAGGGCGCCCCAGACCGGGGCCGTAGCCGAATGTAGTTTTCAACGGTTCATTATATTAAGAATAAACGCTTTCTATTCGCGTACATCGCTACACACGCAGCGTTCGTTTATTCAAAAGCAACCGAAAATCCAAAATAGCAAAAACTAAAGCTGAAGAAATTTACCCTCGGTACATACCTCCTGTTTATTTTCTCTTTTGTGTACCGGAGACAGTTACAAATACGGAGTCGTTTCCGGAGTCATATTCGGATATTAATTTAACACCGCTGGACATACTTTCACCATGGCCGAAAGTTTCAAGTTTCCCAAGTTACTAAATGACTCGAAGCACTTGACGAAAATTCACCGAAAAAAGATTCAAGGTGAAATATACTCGTATTCGTTCAAATAGCAAATTAGTAATGAAAAGACCAGCTGGTGTTTTTTTTTCACTTGCGTCGACATTACGAATTTTCGAAGGAGCAAACAAAGGCCATTTTAATTGAGGGAAAAAAGTAACCATAAATGGGAGGAAAAGCCTTGCTCCAAATTCATGAATCATGCATGTTGCGAAAATTTAATAATGTAGCACCAAAACACGATCAGTTCAAGCTACAGAACTTTCGTATTCAAAATGCCAATTTTTTACCGAAGCTGTTCTTAAGTGAATTTCTAATTTCTTTCAAGTTTCCCTTGAAAAATAATTTTGAGCGGTATTTTCTGAGAACATAAATATGAAGAAAAATTCGAAAAATTTTCCAAAAAAATCCCTTCAACTCCCCTGAACTCTCCCTTTCGATGTAGACCACTTATAACCCTAATCGTCTAAAATATTAATTTCGGCAACATGAGCCTCGAGCTTACTCACATCTCATCTCCTCAAGCAATCTAAACAAATGAAAAACTCACCTGTTGTAACAGCCCACCCCAATTTTAACCCCCTCGCCACTCGATCGCTTACGCCATCGCTTAATCGGGCTAAATAATTAACCTCGTAATGACTAAAATTGATAAGAATCCCGCTCGTTAACAATTTACACGCGACGAGCACTCGAAAAAAGTTCACGGGGAAGTACTCCCCTTAACGAGCCAAGTACGCTCGATGACGCTACAACTTTCTCGAGCAGGTGTTCGCAAGCTATTAAAAATTATTCCATGTACATCGGTCGAGTTCACCCTTTCGGCAAGCTCGATATTTTTTTCATCTTCATTTCATCCGTTCGACTTTAATTATCATTCTTATCGGATACGCTCGAGGCTTTTTTCCTACTGGTCGGATAACAAACTCGTGTACCTTAGTCTGCTCTCGTACCGGGGAAAAAGAAAAAAAAAGGTTGAAAAAATTGTCTTTATTTTTTGTCTTCCTTATTCTTTTCTTTATCGTCGAATTTTTATCGCTTACGTTGGACAAATGAGGCTGAAAGATTCGTATCGAGTGAACCCATAGAAAATACAATTATCGTATTTATAAGCGTTCGCTTATTTTTTTATCGCTAATTTAAATCAGATTTCGTATCGACGAGTCAAATTACATTTTCGTGACACCGACAAGGGAAAGGTCCGACTTAACGTAGCAGTTTTTCATCCAGTGCTGGTGTTTGAATGCAGTACTAGTGTGCGAGTCAGACACTGTAAAACTCGTATTTTAAGCACGGTGTAAGTGCGTTGGGGGAGGGGGGCTTCGAGCCTACCGAAAATCTTGCAGTTTTTGATATTTGCACACGAAATATTTCCGCTTCTTTGAAACTTTCGCATATATATAATTAGCACCCGACGTAATTTATTTGAACAAGCTCACCTTCGTAATAATCCGTATTAATCCTCGTTAATAATATCACGGTCCTCTGCGTTTAATTATTCTGCACGTGATTAAATATCACACCAAATCTTCAGTGTGATAATTTAAATTAAAAATTCGCCTCGTTTGGCCGAGGCGGCGATCAAATGAAAAATCGCCTTCGCTGAGCATCTTGCACGAAACTGAACCCATAACGTTCTTCTGGGTTCTTTCTCACGTGGACACTGGTGCTCACTTATTACACAGGTGATCATAGGGATATCTTCGCACGAATCTCTTGGCCAAGAATATAGAATTCGTGCACCCACGAGTAATCTAGATATTCCTCAAAGTAATACATCACCTCTCCGAGCAATTACAGGGTTAATATAGTTTTTCAATAGTATTATCGATTTAAGGCAGGTAAAATGATCCGAGTCACATTCGATATCCATCGCGCTAGAAAAAAATACTGTCATTTTTATCCAGTCTCACAAATAAATCTTCTCCTTTGGTCCGTTTGAATCCAACCCTCAACACTTCCAAGTGTTCCCAAATCAAAGTTTCATAATTATTCACAACGCATATTCTTCAAAGTACCAGAATATTTTCCATTCCATCTTCCGCCTGCCAGCTTAAACTACGTTTGGTATTTCGTAACGTATATGACGCCGTATATCAATATAATTAGATTTAAAGCGGATTGCATATACCATAAAATAAAGGCAAATTTGCATCCTGATGGGAATAATAAACTAAAACGATACTTGGTTTAGCATACGTGATGTAAATAAAACTACAAATACGTCGGCGCACTTACAACCGAGTGTATTTTTGGTAATTACGTACCTTCTCGAAACTATGTATTTCCTCGTAATTTATGAATATTTTTAGTAACGCGAGTTTTTTCCGGTAATATTTAGCCGTCGTTCTTATTACTTTGATCGCAATATCGTGTAATTTATGGGCCGCAATTTACAGTATCTGTCGTCCAGCATTTTACACTTCCTCTCTTCTCCTCTGCCTTTTATTCCGGCGAAAAACGGCGTAACGGTGTCGCAGCATTCGCAAATAGTAAATTCCCCAAAAAAGGTGAATCAAATTGAAAAATTACGAACTTGGATGAATAGTGAACTTCAAAATACCTTAATTTAGTAATTTTGGTACTTAAAATGAGAAGCAACAAAATTTAAGAAAAATGGGAAAAATCGACTTATCGATTATTTGACATTGTATTAATTATTTCATCTTTAACATCAACTGCTGAATATTTCAACGAAATCAGCACGAAAAAAATTTAAAATATGGAAACGAATCTTTACAGATTACATTCTCGAATACTCGACAAAAATTCGTCGAAGAAAAACTTCGAAGTTCTGCGACCTTTCTCTTGAGCTTGAAATTTCATTTTATGTAACGCCTCTGTAGATAGCGCAGCGACCAAAGCTCAACTTTACAATTTGATAACAAGACCGCAGCACTTACTCGACAAACATTTAATTCAAATTAATATCAAGTGTTTATAGTCCCTCCAACTCAGAGGGCGCCTACTCTGATCGCGGAATTTCCATTTGATAATCACGCGATGTGTGTATAATTTTTACAAATCCTATCGATAGAAAATACAACATATTTTGTTTCGTTATGATTTTTAATCAGTTTGTTGAAGGATTCGAATTAAATACTCTCGTGAATGATGAGAGTCCCACCTCGTATATCACCTCTTCTTTCATTAATTGAGATCATTCCCGAATCCGAGATAACTCACATCAAAAATGGGCCTCAAGTACAAATGGCCGGGGAAAAAATGAAAATCTAATCAGCAGCCAGTACGCGAAATTCCAATAACATTCGAAAATGGAAAAGAGATCATACATCCATTTTTAATTACCGAAGGATTGAATTTCCCATGTCTTATCGGAAATGATGCTGTTTACAAATACGAAATGACGATAAATACGAAAAAAAAAACGTGATAAAATGGAGAATCAAAAACGAAAAATATTACTTTATTACACCACAACAAGAGCAGTACAATCCAACGAAGTAACGGGTGAAGAACGGAAAAAGTGCGTGTAAACGATCAACAAAGGTATGGAAGAGGAAGAAAGCTGAGAAAAAACGAGTCGAGAGGTTCAATTTTTTGGCTCATTGAGTTTTTTATTTTATTTTCCATGTTATTTTTCTTTTTACGCTAAAACTTTTTTAACCCGTTAAAATGAATTTTTATTTTATCTTTTGATCTAGACGTTTATTTTTATTTTTGTTATATAGTTTTAGCATTTTTTTTTTTAATTTTATTTTTCTCTTTTTTTTGTTTTTTTTTTTTTTTTTTTTTATTTATTGTAACATGTGTTGTCTTTGGTCGCGTGGAAGAAAATTCCAAGGAATTTTTTCGAGCGACCAAGGGCATATGTGACGCATGATTTTGACAATTTTTTTTCGTTTTTTTTATCTTTAAAAAATTGTTGTTCCAGGTACATAATTATATAACACATTCTTTTAAGTTCATTTATTTTAATCAACGCTTATTATACCTCTTTCCATCTTTCATGTGTTTTAAGTGTTAATTAAACTTAGATTTCTATGCCGTTCGAACTTTCGCGCGCAACCAGTTTGCCGACTCGCCAGCGTGTTGATTCGCTACTCACAGATAAAGTATGTAACACCTGAGTATATAGACCCACAGAGGCTATACGTTACGTATTCGTTCTCATCACCCCACGGACAACTACTACTAAGTTACTCATTCTTCCTAGTTCTTTTTTCTTTCTTTCCTACCAAATCGAATTTCTTCTCACAAAAGTGCCGCAATTGTGTATGCCTTCGCCCTTTCTTCACTATTAATCAAATCTTCTTCTTTTACAAAAAACCGCTGTAATTTTCAACTATTAAAGAAATTTCTTTTGTATATTATACGACATTTTTAAGAATAAAAAATTTTTTCCTTTCTTTCACGCATTCATTCTCTTTTGCAACAAAGTATGCAAGAATTGCTGTTGCAACAAGCATTTTTTTTCAAGCAATAGTGTTCTGTACCCCATTGTTAAAAAGAAATCCGCTAAAAAATTCTCAACTCGAACTGAAAGACGAATTTAAACTCAACGTCGCCAAAATCGAAACTAAATTCGGCTCAGTAAAGCACGGGAAGAAAATTCTGTCAATTTAATAAGAGAAAAAACTGTTATTTACATCTTTAGTCATTCAAGGTGAAGGAGACGAGCGGATACATTTTTTTTCCCGCGGTAAACAGCGTTGATTTACATCTACCAATTTACCCTTTTTCAAATGCAGAGAGCTTTTCAATTTTCATTTTTCCTTTTACGAATTTAATATCGGTAAGCTACGCATTTTCACGCTTTGGGGTTAATTTGTCACGAGTCAACGTATTTCATGAAAATTTGACGTACTAATAAATCAGATTTGGCTTAATTTTGAACGCTTGTGAAAAGCAGTACAAGCTGAACTTGAAGATCTCTCAATTGTGACATTGCACATGAGAAATAGAAGTGAGGGAGTGAAAAAGGAATAAATGGAGAAATAGATTTTTGCGAAGATGAATTTACAATTTCATAGTTTAATTTTGCAGGCCAATATGAAGGTTCCGATGACGTCATATTCACCAGTCTGAATTTGTTTAACAAAATTACAGACTACACGTGAACTACTCATCTCCGAATACTGAGATACAAATCATCACGAAAAATTTCCATCAAATCCACTTAAACCACCCCTACCCTAATATCCCAGCTTGACCATCTGCTTCCATAAACCCACCACACGACGTATCCATTTAACCCAGGCAATGAACTCTTCGGTAGACCGTATTATTACCAGCATATGGATCAAAATATGTGACGTAATAAATACGACTGAAACTACCTTCGGGGATGACTCTTTACTGAAGGCGCATGATTTTCTCGTTAGTTCGTTTCCACGGCAACGTACCATTTTAGCATCTCAAATGCCTCTCTACTTAAAATATCCTCGCCAAGATACCACGCATCCTTTTTTCCGCGGAAACGGCCAAACTACTAACGTAAATCGCACATTTCGTAAATATGTAAACTCAACTTCGAGAACAATACACATCGCGTAAAAAAAATTTATAAAATGTTCGCGTCCATTTTGTTTATCATCGTGCCTCAACCATGAACGAAAATTCCAGCCGAAAATCGTCCAGACGATCGATGAAATCTGGTTCCGAAGAATTCGCCGCCACGAGTAATACCAAACAACAAGAATGGAATAAACGTAAGCTTACCTGTAACTGGAATCTCACATGTAAAGCTTTGTTTGTCGGACTGATGCTGATGTTCATCGGAGGCAGCATGGCAACCATTGGTGAGTACTTCTTTTCGATGCTACAATCGTCAACAAATCGTGTTATTTAGTTGTACTGCTTTTAATTTGTGAAAAATTCGGCATAAGGAAAATCACCTGAGGATTCACATCTGGATTTTTCATCTGTTGCTCGAGTCTCCGGAATGATTTTCTGGGTGTATATCATGTGCAATTCTGAAACAACATCACCCCCACACTTCGATTAGTGGTCACATCAGATTACAATAATTCACGGGGGTCACGATGGAGTTATCGGCTATTCGAGTCCATTTATTTTTATACAATTACTGCGAATTTTTTTCGTGTTTCTTTTCGATCATAAAATTACATCGATAATTTTATTTAAATTATTGAAAAAATTTTTTTCAAATGTCGAGATAAATTTCATTAAACAAAGCATTACTTTTTGAATCAACAATCAATCGAATCGATTTAATCCTCTTTGAATCATTCGTTCCACCCGATTTCATCATCGTCTTAAAGGAAAAGTATCTTGTTCATATTTTTCCTAATTCCACTGTAAACTTACTCGATTCATTTTCCATCAAATTTCACCCAAAAACCACACATCTCTGCCAAAATCAACAGAATTTGAAAGAATTCTCCCTCCTCTCTCGCTTCTTCTTCCAACAAATTCTCTAAAATCACTTCGGTAAACTCGTCCAAACTCTCGAATCGTCTCACAAAACTAGGCAGTAAAACGCGATTAACTTCATCTCGCGTTAATCAACTATTCAGATCATTTAAACCTTCAAGACGGAACATCGACTTTACGAAGTAATCCGTTAATAAGTAACCACAAATTCAACCGATATCCTTATCAAGTTAAACGATACGCCAAATAAAATACCCGAATATCCCAACTGAATACTAAACTAATTCAGCTTTCGGGACGACTCATTAAATCAATCAACTTCTGTAACTCGGTTTTTATTTAATTTGAAATTCAACCTTTAACACAATAAACCATTGTCATCGTTGTGATCGCGATATTTTCATTCCCGTGGCAAATAAATACCATCTACTGTCTTCCGTTGCTATAAAAACTTATATAAACAGGAAATCCCACCTTGACTTCCGATTCCGGCGACTTCTGAGCACGCCATTGCTTCATCTCAGAGTCCTGTGTCTTACAGGAGAGTTTTGCTGACCTGAACTCAGTTAATCTTTGGCGTCCTCGAATGCTTTTTGATGCTCACTCCCACCATCCTTCGAAAACTTCGCACAACTCATCTTTTATCCCGGGAAATTTATTCACATCAGAATATATTTGCTTAAAATTTAGTAACATTTACGTAAATGTCACAAATTTAGTAAAAATTCGTTTCAAAATTTCGTTTAATTTGATTAAAATTGCTGAAAATTACGCAACATTGTCAAAACGTGGTTAAATTGGCTCAAAGTTCTTCAGGATATGTTCAAAATTGCGTAAATTACACAAAACGAACAAACTGATAAAAAATTTGCGTAAAATTGCATAAAAATTGCCAAAATGATGTTAAAATTGTTCAACGTCGTTAAATATTTGTTTAGAATTGAAAATAATTTGTTTAAAATTCCGCAAAATTATCAAAAAGGGTTAATATTTGCTCAAAATTGCACCAAAGTCGCGCAAAACGATTAAATTAGTGAGAAATTTAGATAAAATAGCATCAAAACTATCAAAATGTTGTAAAAATAGCTTAAAAACGTTCAATATTTGCTTCAAATTGCATAAAAACATTTCAAATGCTGATAAAGTAGCTCAAAATTGATCAAAATTTGATAAGAAGTGCTGAAAATCACACAAAATTATCAAAAAATTATTAAACTTGCTTAAAATTATATAAAAACAAAATGTCGTTAAAATAGCTTAAAATCGAAAAAAATTTGTTAAAAAGTGGTTAAAAGTGCACAAAACTAACAAAATGTTGCTATAATTGCATAAAGTTGCTTAGTTACTGCTCAAAATTGCAAAAAGTTGAATATTTTGAACAATTTCAACAATATTACAACAATTTTGTGCACTTTTAAGCATTTTTAACAAATTTTGATCAATTTCAAGACACTTTAACAACATTTTAACTGTTTTTATGCAATTTTAAGAAAATATTGAACGTTTTTAAGCAAGTTTAACAACATTTTGACAGTTTTGTGCATTTTCAGGAACCTTTTTTTACAAATTTTGATCGACTTTAAGTCATTTTAATAACATTTTAACTATTTTTATGCAATTTTATGCAAATATTGAACGTTTCCAAGCGATTTCAATAACATTTCAACAATTTTGTGGATTTCTAAGCACTTTCCAACAAATTTTGATGGATTTTAAGCTATTTTAACAACATTTTAGGTGTTTTTTTAGCAATCATAACCAAATTTCTCGCCGATTTAATCGTTTTGAACTACTTTAGTGCGATTTTGAGGAAGTATTTATCAATTTTAACAACATTTTGACAATTTTGCGCAATTCTAAACAAATTTTTATCATTTTTTTTACAACATTAACAACACTTCAACAGTTTTAATGAAATTATAAGCAAATATTGAACGATTTCAACATCACTTTGACGATTTTGCGTAATTTTAAGCAATCTCAAATAAACTTTGATCGATTCTAAACTATATTAACAATAACTAGTGATAAAAAAACGTTCTGCACGAATTTAATCACCACCCGGATCAATTTCTAAAGACAGGATGAAGGTGAAAAAAATAAATTTGGACGTTTTTTTAATTGTAAATAACACGAGTTTAATACTCAACGAACCATATCCAAGAAAATTGCTAAATTTTGACGAAAACTCAACAAAACGTAACCTCAAACGTGAAATTCAATTCAAATAAAATTTCGCTCTCGCTAGCAACAAAACCTCAAACACTCGTATCACAAGTTCCAACGACGTAGAATCCTCTTACGACTTCAATTCGTCTTTTCACAAGAAGAAAAACACTCATTCGAACGGATTAAAATAACGTAAAACTTAGCTTCCACTTTCAGAGTAAACAAACTTGGTAATAAGGCCGAATAAAACGAACGTATCGAAAACAATCGTACACGAGGTAACCAGAATTAATCTGATTTTAAGGTTCTTTGTTTGCGACGTAATTCGCTTTTACGCAAAGCCTTTTGTACATTTAGTAAAATTCTCTCGACATCTCTAGGCCACGTAAGAAATCGAATTTTAACGAGCTGCGTAAATTTTTAATCCTAAACGAAAATTCTTTCCTCGAAATCCGTATTAACCTCGTTTGCTTCAATTACAATATCCTAAAATTCGTTTGCACGCGTCAACGACACAAAAAAAAACGACTTCGTTGAACGAGGGAAAAAAACGCGAAAACCGTGACGTAAGGATGAAAAAACTTCGCAGAACGACGAAAAAAAATAGGAAAAACACCAGCAAAACACCGTCTCGAAATCCCAATCCGCGAAATAAAAGAAAAACAACCGAGGAAAAGTACCTCTCGGATATTCGTTTATCCGCGCAAAGCTCCGGGCCGTTGTTTTTTCGACGTCTGAGCCAGGTGACCTTCTTCAGGTGTGTTCGCAATGGCAAAATTCTTTTTGAGGTTGAAAACGAAATTCAAAGTCGAGGCGGTTCATAATGCGGAGTTGATCTTACATAAATTCGCGATTCGGATTTTCCCGTCAAAAAAAGTAAAAAACTGAAGTACGGCGACATTTCTACCAGGAAATTTTTTTTTCGAAAAATAATTTTCAAGCACAATAAAAAACTTGAGATTCACGTAATACATCAATAATTCCCTTGAATAGATTAAACACCATCTTGGCTTTTTCAATATTCTGGATTTATGCCTCAGTTTGGTGCTTACAACAGTTCTTTTTTTCCAAAAAAAAAAAAAAAAAAAAACGAACTAACACACCAATAAAATCAACTGCTCCCTCGTTCCACAGATAAATCCTTTTCCTTCACGCAACATATCAAAGGACTATAAAGGGATTTAAACACCTATACGGGGCATATCAACATCACAATAATACGTCCATCCGCGTAAAAAATCATTTTACGACCCAAAATGAAAGATAACTTTACTCGTATATACGGCGAACCGAGTAGGCAATTTTATTAACGTTGCCTACATCACGTTGCCTTTCCGCCGCCGTTTACCACATACACGAAAAAAATTAACGCGCACTATTTACGGCGAAACTCGTATGCAACTTTAACAACACAATGACGTCACTACGGTACGTTTCACGTACACACGTAACCTGCGCTCGGCCTTTTGGTACGTCTCGCTTCTACGCGTCTGATCCTTTGTTAGAATTTTTTCGCGTTTTAACTGGACAACGTAAATGATTACGCGTAATTTCGAAGCCAAAGATTTTATTTGTTACTCGATATGTTAGTATTTTAGGTTTGTTTTATTGCGTTTTGTGAATTTGAGCGTATTTTATTTTGTGTTTTTCAGCTATTTTTCAATTTTTTGTACAGAAACAAATATTTTTTTCTTTTTTTTTTTGAAAACTCACTACTTTTTAACCAAATTTTTAAAATCACTCAACTTTACTATCCCCTCATCCCCTCTCCATCAACAAGGTCAAATTTTAAATTAAATGAAAGTTTGTTGCATTTAAAAAAATATCAAAATTAAAAACATCGAATTAAAATTATAAAAAAATAAACTCATAATATTCCAGCAGTTCTGCTATTCGTAGAAAATCGCTTCATTTATCAAAGACGAACAACTTTTTAGTAATTTAAAAAAAAAATACTTCGCTTCTTTGGGTTCTTTCATTCATGCACTACTCTCTGACGAAATTCACTTCTTTTTCACTATTTTCATTACTTTTAAATACCCTGAATGTACATAGCTTGATTTTATTTACGGTAAAAAGCAATCAAAACTAACCGTCGAAAAAGTTTTACCAACTTGGAAATTCAAAGGGGTTCAAATACACTACAAACATGATGATATCTTTAACTCAAATTACTCTTTTAGTTTCGAGGCTAAATAAAATAACTGAAATTGTTTACACAGATTTTAATGAATTATTGTGAGCTTCTGCCCATCTTCCAGGTGAAAAGCACAGCGTTATAGAAACTTGTGAGCTAAACAACACCGTGAGTTTTCAAGTTACGCAATTTATTGAAAATCTGGCAAAAATGTTGACCTGGCAACACATTATTGGACTTTTTTTCGTTTATCTCGAAAAATGAAAGGGTTTCTCTATTTATATGACAAAATTCCGAAGAATTTTGACGAAAATTTTAAAGAAAATTTTGATTTTTTTTCAAATTTACTCTCGTAAAAACCTGAATTTTCAAAATAACCGAAAACAACCTTTTCAGCGGTTATTAAAGTTTTGTTATTTTTTTATTGTTGAAAAAACTGCGTAGAAAGATGCCTGCTTTGAATTTCCCAAAAACGTGATAAACAAACACCAGAATTAAATTTTCAGATACCTAATTAAATTTGTATGTCTTCTGGAACTATTAAAAAATCACGAAAAAAATTGAGACCACGCTGGAGACTCCAGAACAGTTTAAAAGTACGGTTCCCTCGAATAACAAACCATAATTGCGGTCAACACATATAAACACTCTTCAATACTTTTGAAAATCGAAGCATTCTCGTCGAACCAACACGACTACAAATCAAATTTTCCAAACGCCTTTCCAGCGATTTTTGCAGATTCTGTAACTCGCAATAAGCCCAGTTGCTAAAAGGTACTAGAAGAAGTAAAAGAACCAGAAGCGTCTTCTGATATCTACTTCCCATCTAATGTAAATGGATCGCTCCAGTCAACGAACTCTAAAACCGTAGCACTTAATCTCTCAGACATAAATAACTGCGAAGTAGCTCAACATCCCTCGCAAAATTTCTCCAATCCTACCACGACCTATAGTAAAATTCGTCTAACGAAAAATCCAAAAGTTCTCTCGATTTACGCCAACAAGCGAAACACCACAACCCTCCTCCTCCTTACCAAAACTTCAACTATTGCGAACTTTTTCACAGATACAGCATCACACCTATCTAAAGCACCAACGGCGAATACACCGCGTAACCAACAAAAGTAATAAATCGTAAACGATAAACACGCCGCAGTACAAAACAGCTGAATTATTCAACGTGCCGCAACGGGAGAGCAAAGTATAACGCGTATTGAAAATAAAATCGAACCTAGTAGGGATGTTAAATTTATTACCAGACGAAAGTATTATATCAACAGGGGATCAATTTATAAAAACACTCTGTATATATACCAAACGAGGAAGTATTTCTAACTTTTGTATAATTTAAAACTATCGACGTGATATTTTTTCTATAGCAATTTTAACGACGTGGGCGAATCGTATTTTTGCGAAAATATTATCTTTAATCTCGTTTAAATATACGCCCAAAAATCTCCACATATTTCGTCGACGCTTTCATCTTGTAGGATTTTTTTCACAATAATCAAATATTTACATCACTTTGCTAATGTGAAATTACATTTCATCTAAGCATCGCTAATCGAGCACTTTATATTTTTCTGTGTTTCTCGATGAAAGGTTACTTCGTCGATCATATTTCCGGTCCGACGGACAAAGGTAGCAACGATACGGTCACGGTTCGGGAAAAAAGTAAACTCAACATCAACAGTATATCAACATACGTCGGCCCGATGGTCATGGGTGTAGGCGGTAAGTAATTAATTTCTTTGTGATGTTAATTAACGCGTCAAGCCACGCAACGACAGTTTCGCAGGATAAAAATAACGACAGAGAGGAAAACCTCCCACGATCCTTCTTCGCGTTGATTGCCTTTGCGATACATTTTCACGCCTCTTTTTCGTCGCTGTCGCCAAAAAAAGTAATTTCTCGCTTCGCTGACGATTTGCTGGTTATAGTCATCGATATGGCTTTCCTTTGAGAAAAGGTTTTCGAAGGAAAGGAGGTAATACCTTATTCTATAATCCTCCAGAATCGTCCATCTGACTACAACACTCCGCACAAACACATCTACCCACTCAATCGCAATTCTACATCACCCATTGAAATTTCACAAAACAGGCCATAGCCTCTTTATTTCAAAATTTCCAACAACTTTCACCTTCGATCACGCCAAATCTCTCCTCTTCTCTAACAAGTTCGCTTCTTCAGGTCCAAAATCCAACGTACAGCCTGTTCAGCCTTCACCCTTGTCACCTACTCATAGCGCTTTCTTGCCTTAGGCTTCATCGTAGTGGCCGCCTGCGTGATGACGTTCGAGCAGCGCGACAACGCGGCCAAAGTGATACCGAACCGACTATACCTGAACTCAGCACACGCGCACTCCATCAATCGCCACAACAAACCCAGCCCCGGCTCCAGGCAACCTCTACGCGAAGGCAGCGGCCGACGTCGCACAGCCAGCGGTCACGCCGTCGACTCCCTGGAGGAATTCTCCCGACGCGACTTGACCGCCGACTTCATACAATTCTCGCGCAACCTGCAGCAGGTCAACATCGAGAAAAACCTCGCCCAGCAAGTAATGGGTCGATGCCCCAGCGCTCCGAATTTAGCCGCCACCCCTGATCTATTCCCCGGCAGCAAAGCGTCATCCCCGCGACATACCAAACTAAGCCGTAACTCTTTGCACCCTCTCATCGGCCAGTCTTTCCTGAGCCCGCACGTCCTCCAACGTCAGGCGCTCTCCGTCGACAACGGCGACTACTACCCGCACACCATATCGCCCCCGCGCTCCAAACGCACCAGCCGCCAGGGCAGCACCAGTACCGGCAAAGGAAGCGCCGAATCGCTCGAGGCCGAGTTATCGCGGCGCTCGCACAGCTCCCAGGCCTCGATGATGCTCGACCTGCACATGCCCAACGACTGCCCGGTCACGATGCGCATACGCGACCGCAACAAACGCTCCGATACCGCTCGACGTCACATGCTAACGCGACAATCGCAAATCGAAAGCGAAGAAGACGCCGCTGATCGCGATTCACGCTGCAGTAGCCCGCAATTCAGCGGCCGCGGCTCGTTCCGCGCCGACGACCGATACCAATCGTCATCCACGCCGCACAGCCGTCGCGAGTCGTTTTCGCCGCGCGTGCCCAGCGTCGACGATCCCGCGTACCAACATCGGTACCGTCTCAACGACATCGTGCTTCGCGGCTCGTCGCCGTCGTTGCAATACAAACGCGGCGGTTACCTGCGCTCGAACACTATTTGCAACGAGATCACCTACCGACGCGGATCCAACACTTCCGAAGCGAGCCGCAAAGGATCCACAGACTATGGATATCGGTGCCGACGCAAAAGCTCCAATACCTCCGAGTCGGGACGATACTGTTCCAAGACAAACGTCGAAGAACGCTTCCGCAAAGATTCCAGATCGCCGACATCCCTAAAATCGTTCAACGAACTGCGATACATATCGCAAAAGCTCAACGAACAAGAGATGAAAACCGAACGATTAATCCAGGCGAATCGTAAACGCGCCGAATCCAAATCCGCCAATCGAGCTTCCATCAAACAGACCAAAGTCAAGAGCAACGTTTCGTATCGCAAAAACCAATCGCTATCCCCCGACAGCCTTTCTATCTCCAGTAACACCACTGAAGGCCATTCCAAAACCGATTTCACCTCTATAGATATGGAATCCGCCGAAGAATTCGCCGCAGCCATTGCCTCCGTCGCACCCGCTCCCAAAAAGACATAAATCCGAAGACGTACTCTTCCGGTGGTTCTACGATGCGACATCGCAAATAACGCGAAAACAAAAGCAACCGCGGTAAAGTCGCAAAATTCCACCTTTGTTCGCGACAAAATACAATTACGTTATAATTTACGTCATACCTACTTTTGTCGTATTTTTTTCTCTCCCGTTTTTATAGTCGAGTTGGCCCCCGCTCTTACCCCTTCCCCCAACTATATTCTGAACGAGATTCGTGATGCTCTTCATTTTTTCCGTTTTACATCTTCGCGCGATGATTTTTTTTTCCAAGCGCTGTTATCGAATCGACCGATATTTTTTTTCAAAGGTCGATCGCGAGAAGCGCCATTTTTTTCGGGATTTTTACTATAGCATAAAATGGCCGAGCATTTGAAGAATCGTTAAGGAATTTTATAAAATTTATATTCGTCCATTTTTTTTTCTCTGAAACACTATTTTGAGTTTTTATATATTTTTTATGCACAGAATTCGTGAGAGGATTCTCTGACCAAGAATCTCAGCGAAGTCATTTTGGTCCTTATCCCCTCCCATCACTCAAACGAGCTTGAAATATTACTGGTAGACGTAGGCAGTAGGCACATCGTTTCGGAAAAACTTTTACTTTGAAGCATAAACAAATGTAATGAGCCAATCAACACCCTAAATAGCCTTACCCGGCGGGGAAGGAGGGAGGGGATGAGACGTTTTTTAGCAAACAAATCGTCAATTTCGAGGTAGAAATCATGTTTTGAGAGACTTGAAGCTCCTCTAACCAAAAAAAAAAACGAACATTTCGAGATGACACAGCAAAAGATGGTACGAGTATATTTTTTACCAATTATCATATCCATTATCCCTCCCACAGGGCTGCTCAGCTCTTCGGCGAGCAGGAGTTAGAGGTCCTGGAGAATAAGGAGTTCATCTTTCTCTTTGACCGGCCTCTCGATATTTCTGATGCGGGAGTTTGATTTACCACGATTTTTGGCATGGTATCTGACGAAATTTATTTTTCGAAAAATCACTACTTCTTCACTACCATTTCACGAAATTTTCAGAAACTTCCAATCCCCTCTCCGTTTCATCCTCCCTCTCCTCCCATCAACGAGGTCAAGTTTTAGATTAGAAGAAAATCTTATCTTGAAAAAATCGCTACTAATTCATAAAAAATTGCCGATCATATATTGAAAATGAGCAATTTATGAAGGGAATAGGGGGAGGGGGTCGATTAAAAACCTCCAAATTGTGAATTTCACAACGTCGAACCCCAGTCGGGGTATTTATTATTTTTTTTTTCAAAAATAACAACTTTTTCATTAGTTTTTCACCCAATTTCTAGAAACCTCTCAACTTCCACTATCTCCACGCTTCTATCAATCAACAAAGTCAAATTAATATGTAACAAAAAAGATTAAAAATTAGAAGAAAATTTGTATTTTAAACCACAAGTACTAAAAGATGAATCATTAAAAGCCCCAGCAAATGACAACGCAGCAACAGGCTGAACAGATTTTTTTTTAATATTTTGTTTCAGGTTTTTTTTTCATTCTTGAATCATTTTTTGACAAAATTTACATCTTTTTCACTGCTTTCATATTCCATTTTTGAAATCATTGCTTTTAACAGTTAGATACCCTGTTTTTTTTTCGTTTTGTAGACATGAGAAGGGCTGGTGGGGGTAAGGAAAGACGCAGAGCAAATTTTTCAAGTTTTGAGTGATTCTGGTGAAAAAAAAAACAAGAGAGTTTGAAATTATCATCAAAAAATAACCAAAATATTTGATATCTAAAATTTCGACACCTCGCCCCCTCTCCTCACTTCCAACACACCAGTGTAACCTAATAACTCAGCAAGTGGTCATCGGAACGATTGGAGCCTTTTCATGATCCCACAAAAATCTCATAAAAATCACTCAAAAACAACACATCGCCCATTAATGAACTTCAATGGTCCTATCCTTCAACAGATCCTATTTCACACAACCCCCTTTACGTCCAGTGGCGGATTTAGGAGCTAGGCGCCCCTAGGCAAGCAAATGTCTCCGCCCCTTGGATTTTCAATATTTTTCAATAGCCACATATGGGAAGGTTATAATGTCGTGTAATAATGTTGGGACCTGTCGGTGTCTGTCTGGTCCCCTTCGCATAGTAGTAACATTTGTAACGGCGGATTCGTACAGTATATGGAAAAAACTTACCCTTCGCACCGCTGAGAAAGCGACGCTAATAAATCCCATAACTCTACGCATACCTAGAAATATTTTCTTAAAATTTGATGAATATTTATCGATTGTTGGAAATTTGATAGGTAGGTAGCAAGTGGCTCGCATGAATTATCCAAGATTTATTTATTTTGTTTTTTCGTAAAAAAAAAACTGAAAAATTTGCCGCCCCCAAAAATCTGCCGCCCTAGGCTGTAGCCTAGCTAGCCTATAGGTAAATCTGGCACTGTTTACGTCCCTGACCAAACCAAAAAATGATCTCAATTCCACAACTACTTCCTCCTTTCCCAGCACCGTAAGAGGAACCGAAACCTCGAAAAATCACGAAACCCCTTCAGCACATTTCAGCACCACAACTCTCTAACGACCCAGCGTAGTTACCAAGTTCAGGCATTCCATTTAATACGCAGGACATATGGCCTACAGAAACGCGGCGAATATCGCCTATTCGAGCCAAAAAAAAACCACGGAACGCGGTAATTTATGCGCGAGTTAACCGTTGCGTAACGTACCCTGCGGAATGATAATGAAACTAACCGAGTTGAAATTCCCAAAATTGAACTTGTTTATTCAAAAGCCGCTCGTGTGTTTTTACGAGTACGCTCCTCGATACAGGGCATATGGGGGTGGAATAAGGGCAACAAAACGACCCCTCTATATACGCCTAACACGTACACAACGTAGACTTCATTACGTATGAAGAAAGCCTTTGCAAAATGTATCGATTCAACGTGTCAATTCCCAAGCTCGTATCGTTAACTTTTTTGACGGGAAAATTTCAAAACCAAGTCGCGACGATGTTTTCACGAAAAACGATCATCTTAATTGAATTGTCAAGTGGTCTGAGTTCTACGGCTCTCTCTTTTCAATTCTCCAAACGCGTGAACCCGCAATGTCTACTGAACGTCGAGTCATTCGAGAGAACGAAAACTTCGTAGCACGTGTTTCGAGATTTACATAATAAATATCGCCGTATGTACTCGTATCCATCGAGTACACATTTACAACGAATAATATAAAATAATTAAAATCCACGATACACGCGTCACTCGATGGCGAATTTATCCAACAAATAAGTATACGATTATATTGCGATGAGTTCTTCGAATTTCGCTCATTCATAGTTAACACCCTGCTCCCTTCCCTATTTGAAATAATAACGTAAATTATCATCTGTAACATATCCTACGATACTTTTACCATTGTGAAACCCAAAAAATTATATATTTTAACGTATATTCGACATATCAACGTGCACTTTTATCTCAGATACATTTATTACGTTATTCTTTTTTTTTTGTAACTTTGTACTTTTCAATTGAACGCCGGTATGTGTAAACGTAGAAATAAACTTTATATTATTTTTATATAATACACGGACTGATGAACGTACGTTTTGGAAAATTGCAAACATCGTTGTAATTAGCGATAAAAACTACGTATGTTGAACAAGTAGTTCATAATAATCGATGAATTATGTAGTAATTTTTCCTTTTTTCGGTTCGTATCAGAAGAGATGACAAGTACGACGATGAGGAAATGGTAAATATCTATTGCTGGAATTTTTCACTAAAATAATTTTTTTCCGCATCTCCAATATTTCGTGTTTTTTTTTTTTTTTAGACAAAATCTTCAATATTTTTATTACTAAACGAAGCCAATAAAGACCGTAATGTTACATTTGGTTGCAATGACTTTGAAGGGAAGTGGGGGAGAAGTTATAACCAACCCCCCGAATTTGAATTTTACTATGCCGAATCCTTCTTGGCGCCTGCGGTGCGATTTCAGTCAAGGTATCTAACGGATTTTCTCCGCGAAAATTACAACTTTCTCAATAGTTTTTTACCAAATTTTCAGCAACCCCTCAGTTCCCTCCACCCCTCATCGACAAGGTCAAATTACCAACAGAAGAAATTTTAAATTAGCAGAAAATTCGTTAAATCAAAATTATAAAAAAATTACCACCCAAGCTCCATAAGACTAAACTGACGTCACATATTCTGACAGTGCAGCCAATTTGTAGAAATTTAGTAGTCCTTTATTCAAAATGAACAATTTTTTTGTAATTTTTTCAAAAATATTTCACGTCATCAAGTTTTCCATACTTTTAGAAATTTTGACTGCATTCACCACTTTCACTACACGTACACACCAGATACCATTCCAGTTTTCTCCAGAATTTTCAAAATTCTCCAGAAACCGCGCATACGAGATTGAGTAACTAAAAACTTGCCTCCAGCCTATTTCGACTTCTTTAACCAAATTATCTAAACTTCGCAAAATTTCAGTCAGCTCCTTTGAAAACGATTTTCTGACCTTCTATACCTTCTGTTACAAAAAAATTACTCCCGAGGTCGGCGGCTGGAATTTTACATAAATTTGGGCAATTTAATCGAGGCTGATGGATTAGGCGATAACCAAGTTTTCAACCACCTACTTTCAGAAGAACGGTTTCTGGAGCATTTTGAAAACTCTCTCAAGGAGATGAAAATCACGCTGGAGGCTCCAAGGTGACTTGACATTGCAAAATTTGAATTCAGGAGGTTCGAATTAGGGAGAAAACACATCTTACGCAATTTTAAACCATTTTTCAAAATTTACTCAAATTTTTGCATACTTCATATTTTAGATTTTTGAAAATTCACCCAAAATACATGAGCGGTCGAAATTTTCATTGCGGAGGATTTTTCGAGATCTCTTTTCAAAAATTCAATTCCTGTAGAAATTTGAGTCGATCATCCGAAGAGGCTCCCTTAAAAGTGAAAGTTTCAGAATAAGGGGTTTGTGGACGGTAGGGGGAGTATAAATGGCTTCAAAAATCGGACGCCTTTAGTATGGAAATTAGCAATAAATGACTAGTAATGTCGAATCAGCTAAAAAAATGATCAAAAGTTGATTAAGATTGGGGAGAAGATGTTGACAATAGTTGTCAAGGGCGTAAGGAGAATTACTGCTCCAACTTAAATACTAAATTTAACAATTTTTCGAATAATCTCTTGACATTTCAACTTCTGGTAAATATTTTTTTCTTTTAGAATTGAATTTAAGTAGCGGTTCATTCAAACTAATATTTATTGCCACAGGTAATGCCTCCTTCTTCAACCTCCCCTTCCGACCAATTTTACTCAAATTTTTCGCAATAACAATAAATTTAATCAAAATGCTTTTTTTATGTTTAAACTGAAAACAAGATATATTTTTAGACTTTTTAAATTCGTTAAGAGTCGTAAATTACTTTTTTTTTGGAAAAACTACGCCTAAAATTATAACGAATTACACAACTTTAAAAAAAAAAAGTTCCATTCCTTTATCGCTCTTTTCCTCTACTCTGGTTTTTCTAATCAAGCTCTTCTTCCCTTGTCACCACTCGATGCATAAATTACCAAACAAAATTCAAAAACCTCTCCAGTCTTCTCCAAAACCAAACTTTTTTCAAATTCAACATCCTTCCACCGTCAACGTCAAACACGCTGATTGGCACGTCTCCAAACAAGTCTTCAGAGAGAAAAAAACACGCCCCGAGTACCTTATTTAATTTTTAGCATACAGTTCTCGTACATTATTCGGCGCACGTACACCGCTGACATTTTGGGAAACTTCTAAAAATATAATATCTACTCCGGTAGCTTTTAAAATGTTCCAGCTTCTTTTTTTACGCAAAAAAAAATACACACCGAACTCCGTGCGCGGAATTTTCACTATATCGAATATTAAAACACCTCGGCGACCTTTGCAAAACCTCGTTCAATATCTTTTTCCTTACTCCTGAAAATAAGCAAACCATCTCGAAAAATTCATTTCGGCGTTTATTTGGTATCCGCACACATACGACCACATCGACGTTACATTTACCGGAAGTTACGCTTCCTCATGTCGTCGTACTATTACGAAACCGAAAAAATGAAAAAATAACGTATATCCGCAAAGAAATCGCGATGTTTGCAAATAAACATATAATAAAATCAAGAAAACAAAAAACGTTTCGTAACTGTGATACGTACGTTTTCGATTGTTTTTTCTCTTTTTTTTTCGTTTGTATATTCAAATTTTAATAAATAAAAAAAAATCGGTTGTTTATTTAATGATGTTACTGTTTTCGAGTTGCTGTTTTATACACATGTTTTAGTCGACTACAACGCTCTTTTGTATTCGTATTATATTGTGAAAAAAAAACAATGTCTAAGTGATTGATGTTACAATAAATTGATATAGTTTTCTATACGTATTTTTTCATCAAGTTATACCAACCGCGAAACTATCCTAAAAACCTGGTAAGTACAAGCGCACAAATTAATCGTGTAAAAAAGCCACTCAAACGCCTTCGTGCTTTCGCATAATGATGCTCCTACACCTACACAGTCTCCACGATCCGTGGATATCAAACAAACCCACAAAAAAACAGTTTCGAATGAAATATCTCGCGAGTCCGTCTCGCAATACAAATTCACGCGTCTTGACCGTGCTTGAATTCAAAGGGCGAAAAAAAAGAACTATTTTTATATTAAAATTTCAATATAGCTACTTAAAGAGACGACCCTTTCATAGCATTTTTCCACACAAAAGATGAAAGCAACTCTTGATTAAATTTTTACAATCGCATATACGCGCCTCGGCTCTACTCCTGTCCGAGTTTATTTTTATTACATGAAAAAAAGGGGGCGACAGACGAGGTGACGTAAGCAAGGTAGAAAAAAAAAGCTTCCATCGATATATCAAAACAGTAAAAGCAAATTCAGGTCATGCGTCAAGTTTCGCGAAATTAATTTAGACACTTTCGCGTTCGTTATTGAGCTGCCTCTTTTTTTTACGCCCCCCTTCTCCTATCTTCCTGCCCATTATACACACGTACGTATTTCATATGACGTATGTACTATGTACCTTCGATGCGTATATCGCAATATCGCATGTACGTATTTGTAGGTAACTAGGTATATACAACGTCGAGCACTCACAAAAACAAAAGTCAAATGTTTACATAGTCGTTTAATAACATAATACGATCGTAAAATGTCATCGTTGCAGTCAAACGTGGTCATTTTGTATGAGGAACTTTTGTTAGGTCACATCTTACGTCAAATTCTACAAGGTGATACTCGTAAACAAATATAATTAAAACAATTTTTTTTACTATATTTTTTCATTACAACGATATTTTTTTGTCGTGGAGTAAACCCAACTTCTCCCCCCCTCCCCGCTTGAAAATATAATTTCCTCGAGTATCTCTTTCGACTCATTTTTTAATTATCCAAAAATTCTGGTTTAGCCGAAATGACGTCATCGATTTACAAGAAGGTCGAGCCTAGTCCATCATAAATTATTGACCCGAAATTGACCCCGCGAAATTTTCATGCAATTTTTCGGCAATTTTAAACCTCTTTCACCTGGTTAAATTTCCTTTTATTTTATGACATCATTGATCAGATTTATTCCACCTTCACGCCCCCTTGGTCCCCTGGAAATCTCATCTAAACATCTGCTGGGTCATTAAATCATTATTCCACATATCTGAGATCTGCTCTTCCCGTTCGCCCTTCTTGAACTCCTAAAAATCGTCTTCAAGTCAAGATGACGTCATCAATAACCGTTAAAGTCGAACACATGACGTCACTACAGACGCTACACACCAAGATTGCCAACCAGTCATCACAGATACGAGGTAGAAAGAAATTATGTAATAAATCCCGCGAAGAGCGTTATTCTCCGACGTTCGAAGGATGGATGCTGAGGAGCAAAGGGGAATCATTGGGTTCCTATGGAGTCTATGGAGATGTTTTTGAAGATCTTCTTACCTCATAATACTCGTTATCCAACCAAAACGCGAGATATTTAATCGCATATCGAGAAAAAACGTTTCTTGCGGATTCAAAGTTTCTCTGTTGTGAAAATCTTCTCTCAAAATTGAAATCAGCTTGTGGGAACCTGAGATGGCACAATTCATCTACCTTTCTTTAGAGAGGGAAAATGGTCAAAAGTATGAGATGTAGTGAGGGTAACATATAGCAAAAGATGTTGTAATCGTAATAGGGTTATTTCAAAAACTCTAGAGGGGGGAGGGCCAAAAATGTCAAAAATTTGCTTCTTGAAACAAAACTCTATCTCTATGAGACCGAAAAAGTTGAAATTTTGAATTTGAAATTTAAATATAACTTTAAAAACTGCTTTATCAAGATTTTCATGTTTTAATTTTAACCCCCTCCCCTCCTCTTGACAATTTGGGACAAATAAAACCAGATTTGCCCTCATGTGTGATTTTAGGTACATCTACAAATATTCTGCAAAAGCTTCTTGTTGAAAAAAAAAACTCTCTTAACTACAATATGGGCGGAATATGTCAGAAATGACCAAGGGGGAGGAGGGAGTACCGCAAATATATCAAAGCTAAAGCGACGCCAATGATTGAGATGACAAATTCTTCTTTCAAATTTCATTTATGGGGCATGATTTTTCACCCGAATGAACTTTTCCCGTAACATCTGGTCAATTACTCCTCATCTTTGCTCTCCCAAACTCATGTCACGTCGTAATCACTCCAACAAATTTCCCTGATTTACGAAAGACTTGAATGAAGTCACATTACGACGAAAAATTCGATCCAATTTCTCGTTGAACATGAAAAAAAAAGAAAAAACTTGGAATACGTAAATCGCGACTCGTTTATCAAATACCTACGCCGAAAAAAAAGAGAAATAACTACGCGGAATTATTACATCACCAAAACAGGAAATCATCGCTTCGGTTAATTTATCAACTATACGATTGCAAATCGATACTTCCGAAATGACGTGATGCAACAACGTAGAAAAAAAGCACTTCGTGTTGTCGTTTAAATGTTCACCAGCTAAAAAGCATACTCAAAACGTCACCTTTGCATCCCAAAAGCAAACCTTTTAGTTCTTTTAGCTTTTACAAAAAACCTGGCTCAACGTGGCGCCAAACGTGTTAATTACAGGTTAGCGAAATACTCGCCAATTACCACCTTTTATACGTGTTTGCGTGAACGTCGCTTCGTAATTTCGGCGTCGATTACGGTCGACGATTGCTCGTTTTTAAAATAAATTCTAGCGCTGAAACGATGACCGTACACAGGTGAGGTAGAAAAGCCCGCCGAATAAAACGTTTATCGATCCGTCTCGTGGCCGAGCTGACTTTCTCACTTATCTGCGAACGTGAAATCTGGCCTATTGCGTTCGGTGTGATTTTTTGCGAAAATTTGTATTTGTATTTGACGCTACGTATTTGAAGTTGTTCGTGTAAATGGAAGTAGATTGGTATTTTTCGCATAGTTGAGTATTTGCCTGATGCAGATTAGATGAAGGAACTTGATGAGAATGGGTGAATCACTGTCAAAACGATCATCGTATTGTTCTTCAGAAACTTATCCATAAAATCAAAGTGTTACTCAATGTCCATTACTCAGCGAATGATGACTGCAAATGCATAAAGGCGACGACCTCTTCTCTCCACTCAAATATCATCCGATGTTCTTGGAATCCACAGCTCTGACCGTCTTCATTAGACTGTTGTATTATCCGCAAAACGATTTCGAGGAAATATTCCAAAATCTTGAAGGTCTCTTGTTTGACCATGGAATGTGCCATTTGTCCATAGAAAAATCCAAACATGGCGTGCATATCATATCTCACCCTCTTCAGAATACGCCAATCACTCCCTTGAAAATTGGACCTTGCATTCGTATCTATTTATTGAAAATACACGAATAAGGGTACAGACAACCTTGTCTTTAATTTGAAAATCTCGCGTGACGCGACTAGTCGCGCTTTGTGCGGTATCATATTGAAATATTGATTGTATTTTTATTTTAAGATTACCCCTCACCCCCTCCTTGGTTTAGTGGACATGATAGAAGCAAAAGAATTGTAAAAGCCTCATTGTAACTTTTTTTACTTCTTATCAATGCACGAAATAGGATTTAGAATTTTTCAAATGGCGGGTATCGGACGTTACAACGAATTAACGAGTCATCGTTTAAATCAACTTAAAATTGGCTTTATATTTTCAATTTTTTTCATCAATTTTACATATTTTTGAATTAATTTGCAATCGTAGTTTTCAATTATTTCTCATATAATTTTTTACAATTTTTTCGATCAATTTTTCCAATTACTGAAAAAATTTGATAAGATACAAAAAAATTTTCTATACCAAAATTGTCCCTTTTTAAATTTCCAAAAATTTTTATTCCTAATATTTTTCTCTCAAATCACCCCAAGCCTTACAAAAACGCCCCAACTGAGTTATTCTGCTGGCAATGCTGACAACATGGTGAAAATATGGTAAAATTTGAGGTCATACAAAAAAATGACCCATACAAGAAATGCTCTTTTTCAAATTTCCATCAACTTTTGTTTCAAACATTTTTTTCTCAAGTCACCCTAAATCTCACAAAAACACCCTAATCAAGTTATTTTGTTTGCAAAATCAGCAATATGACAAAAATATGGTAAAATTTGAAGAAATACGAAAAATTTTTCGTCTAAAAAACATTCCTCGTTCAATTTGCAACAACTTTTGTTTGAAAAATTTCTTTCCCCAAGTCGCTCCAGCCTCAATTCCTTCGCCAAGTCTATCAAAATTTAAAACCATGAGAAAAGCATAAAAATTGTCATTATCGGAACAATCAATTACGTTGCGCCATACAATACATGCAAATCCAGACCTCAACGCCTTAGAAAAACATACCTATCAATTTCATTTTTTTCACTCGGCATTTCGCGAAACCTAATAGAAAATTAAGTATTCATCACCGAAGAAATTTCAAGTTGACCTATTTTCTTATATTAATATTTTCACGAGAAAAAAAAACCCTCTTCAGACACCTTGAAGTTAACAATGAAATGATTAATTTTCGTCGTCGCGCCACGAAAATTTTCTACAAAGAAACTCGTGATAAATTGATACTCCGTTTGACGAATAAATTACAACGAAGGCGACCGCCAGTCGAGCAGCTTCGTCAAAAAGCCAACTAATGCATTATGCAACACCAAATTGTATATCCTTTAAGTAGGTACCTATCAGATACCGGTATTTGCTATGAAAAAAAGTGACTATAGAACGTTCAAGATTATAAATTCGTTTTACAATAAATAATGAAAGTACGAGTAATATGAAAATCCAAGGACGACGTGCTTTGCTTAAGTAAATGCATCGACGTCAACGCAACAAGTCTGTATTCGTGTGCGAGGCAATATTAATTACATTGGAGCATTTTACAGGCCTTTTTTACGGTATATCATTCAAGAATATGAGAAAGTTACAAAATAGAATTTAAAAATAGCCCGAAAAACACCGTGAAATTTTTCGATCCTTACGAAACCCCCACGAAGTAAATACAATTTCCACGGAGAAAATTTCATCCTAATAAAAAATTAAAGAAAAAGATGAAAAAACAATAAAACTCCTACACATTCGATAAAAGGTTATTTCCAACATCCAAACGCGTAAATAAAATTTAAAATTTGTTAAAAGCTTTTATATAAATCGAGCTCAATGAATTCACATCGTATTTTTCACCGAACGTGCAAAAGATTCGCCATTGAAATATCCCGAAATTAAAAAAAGCTCTTTGAAACAACGAACATTGGAGGGGTAAATTAAAATCATTACCAAACGACAGTTGCCCTTGAAATCATTTACGCGAAATTTTCTCCACAAATTCACCGATCCGCGTGATTTGATAAAGTTACATGAATAATTCAGCTCGTCGAGCCGCGAAATAAATTTCGTGTTTTTTCATGCCGAACAAAGAAAAACAAAAAGCCAACCTCGATTCGAAATATACGAAATTCGCTCCGAGTATTTTTTTATTTTTCTCCTAAAAACATTCATTCGCAGACTAAACCACCTACGATTTGAGCATGTAAAACAACCCGATGTTTAGTCGTCTGACGCCTACTCGAACGTGAAATCCCCATCTACTACGTACGTTAATTGCAGGTCGACAAAAAATACGAAAAGTTTCCCGTCATCTACACGCTATAACGTGAAAATATCCCTTTTTAGGTAAAAAAATTATTTACTCGTGCATAAATCATTTCAGTCATAAACATCCACCAGAAGAGATTACCAAAAACATAGTAATTTTTCTGCGTGTTCGAAATTACACGAAAAAAATCACAATTAACAGTTCAGGTGAAATTCGGTATATTTTTGGGGCGAAAAAAAAACACCATAAATCAACGAAACGAACTTCGATTTGCTATCTACTTTCGCAATTCCCTCGACTGTCCTCGTTGTTCCAAAAATAGTCCAGTTAATTTATCCCGAAATTGGCCTTGAAGTTGCATGGTGAGAGAAAAGGCGAAAATTTGATTCTTACTAGAAATGAAAAACGCTTTATACATTTCACTCGAAGAAAAATGTCACATTCGCAAGTCTTACGTTTTTCAAGGATCGCAAACCCACCCAACTATTTTTTGCTTGCATCTTAAAAATAACTGACCAAGGAATCTTCCCAAGTCGAAAACTCAGAATTTAATGAAATTTGGAAGGATAGAAATTTACATTAAAAAAAACAAAGTTAAATTTTTAGCTCCTGAGTTTCATTATCTTCATCCGCAGCTCTCCCCAAAGATGGTTTTTTATCAATATCTAACCAACCGTTGATTCTATCGAAATTTTAAAAATACATTATCGATGGTAAATTTAATTTTCTACAAATTAGGTAATCATATATTTTTTCGTACCACGCTTCGTTTTCAAATTATCGAGCAAAAACTTATAAAAAGCAGCATATACGATTTCATAGCGCGACGCGTAGTCGCCACACCGCGTACACTACGTGGCAGCTCGTGTGGTCTCGCGCGAGGAATTGCATATGTGATTCCAACCCGCGACACGTAGTTGCTACGCGCGTACACTACGTGGCTACTCGGGTCACCTCGGGCGAGGAATTTTCTTCACAATTGAAAAATCGCTTTATGACGAAAATATACGAAAAACTTCCACAATTCCGTTCCCACATTTGGATATGAAATTTTTCACGACGAATTTTCAAAACCCTTGAGGATGAAAATAAACCCCCGGTAAATGTTTTTGGTCTCTTCTTCAACCGATGATGCATCGTGTGTACTTCATCATCCGAAAAAAAGTCGAGGCGAAATACTCGAAAGATTTAATTTGAAAATTTTCAGGCCTTTCCGAAAAGCTGTGACGGGACGAACTACCCCCCTTCCGTTTACAATTTAAAATCAGTTGCTACAGCAAATTGGGGTTATCAAGCCTTCACAGAACTTCTTATTCGATAATTCGCAGAAAAGCTCATATCAAGCACCATCAATGTAACCAAAATCGTGAAAACTCCCCGATTAATTACAAGTGTCACCAAACTCTCGATTTTCAACACGATCCAAATATCGCGTTCAAAACCAACCTCGACGTACACCCGAACACGGAATTGAATTCTCCGAGGCATAATTAGGTTTTTCTCGCCTCGTCGTGGTTCGCGCAGCTGGTGCGAGAATACGTGAAAAGGCGCAATACACCTCCTCTTTCGTCGCGGCTGGAAAAATTTCATAAATGGAATTCGCGAACGGCGATGAAACGGGTCGATAGCCTTTGCACACGAAAAATACGGGTGAAATCTCAGCGTGTTATTTGCGCTAACAAAGATGATGTTATTGGAGGAAGTACGAGGTCGATGACGTCCCCTTTTGCTTTTTTTCCTTATTCTACGTATCGTCGAAGCGTATTACCTGTGGAGGAATTTCTGACCGCGCGTTTTATTACGGTTTTATATACAACCACCGAACGTAGGATCGGATTTCATCCGAAGGAAACGCTCCGTTATCGGTATTCGAGCCGAAAACGTAATCGGAATTCATACAGGCGTATTGCAACCGCCGGAAGCACGAATCGAGCTTAAAGTTTAGACATTATTCTCGAGTTACAAATTAACGAGCTTAGCGCCACTACCGCCAGGGTGTTTGAGTAGACGATAATCGCGAACAAAAAGGAATCGTTAACTCGTAAAGGAAAAAAAAACCATGCAATGAGTCAAAAGGTCAAAGTAGTTCGTTACCGTATTCCACAATTTAAACCCCAAGATAGAAATCGAAGAGGACCGCGGTGACGGCCAACGTATTTTGGTCACGCGATCAAATATTTCAAGTGAACTGTTTTGTACAATAGACCGAACTTGCGGTTATGTTTTCCAAGGATATTTTTTTGGTAGATTTGGACTAGTTTTTTACGGGCTTTTGGTGCACTAGCCATGGAATAAGACGTGTCTGCAAGAGTTACATATGCTTAATCATATTTATTTTTACAGATTTTTTTCAAACACTTCCCCCCAACCCGTTTTAAAATTTCAACCAAGCCCCCCCCCCTTCAAAAAATACTTGCCGGAGAAAAAATATTTTTTTTGTATATCAATGTTTAATATACATCTATAGATCAAAATTCAGAATTTTTAGAGCTTGAACACATTAAACGCTATTTTTGGGGCCAAATGAAAAAATGAATTATTTTTCGTTAAAACATTTTTTAATGAGTTCAAAAAGCTGATAAGAAGAAAAAACTTCATATACAATGTACCGTAAAAATCGATAGTTCTCGTGGAAAAAAGTATTGAAAAATCGCGGACGTACGCCCGTCAAGTTGATACCGGCCACCGCGTACCAGCGGAAGATGTACACTTACGCGTCATAAGCGCGTTAGATTAAAAAAACGCACGTTCGTACCGCGGAAAACGGCTGTACCCGGGGGAAATGTTTTGGGGCTCTCTCCTCAATTCATGCTAGATAATTATCAACTGAGAAAAATAGGGATAAATTGACTATTATTAAATGATTTGAAATTTTATGCGCCTTTTAAAAAATGCCGGGCTCAGGGTAAATTGCCCCCTTACTCCCCCCTCCCGACAGTTCCAATTGTCGATTAAGAGAATTTCCAGAGAAACACTGATGGTATTTGACAGCTACGAAAATATATGAAGTTGAACTCCATCTACTGAAACCTCTTTAAAAAATTTAACTCTGCGGTTTTGCCAATTCATTAAAAAAAAAAGAAAAAGGGGAAAAAATGGCAACAAATTTCAAAAAATTCGAAGAAATGACAAAGCAAAACTTCACCCTCCCTTCCATCAAGAAATCAACAACCCCATTTTCCATCCCATCGCGTGGATACATTTCGTGTAAAAAATTCAAAAACAGCGAACTTGAGGTCACAACGGGGTCGATTTTTTATACAATTAATCAAACTTTAATTAAAACTTCACGTCTCAAGAAAACAAACGTGCATGAGGAAATTTCAACTTGTTGAAGCATTCCGTCGTCGAATTGCGATGAATTTGTAAAATGGCACGCGAAGCTTTCGGCAAAGACGACAAATTAGTTGTATTTTGGCAAACAATCTGCGACATTTCTTATCACCTTGGAAAAATTACCTTCGTTGGCGGTAAATTTTCACATTGACCCTGCTGCTGGTATTTTGAGACAGATGAAAAACTCTTGCGGGTTTTCGTAAATTAGTTTTTGATTTGTTTCACCCTTTCTTACTATTTTGATTTGCTTTACATTCTGTTGCACGGAGTGACACGTGCCTTAACGCTATTTCGAGGTGAAATTGGGCTTTTCTTCATGTTTTTTTCGGTTCGAAATTTATTTTTCGAATTTACGATCGATACGTCGAGAAAAGAAGAGATATCAAATAAGGTGAAATTTTTCATTCGAGAGAGATGAAATAAAAAACCAGTAATTTTATCGTTTGTGTGATAAAGAAAGTAGTAGGTTTTTGAAAGGTGAACTTATTTGTAATTTTATTTTTCCACCATAAAAATAATTTTCAAATGGCTTAAATAAATAAAGAGAATTTTTCAGTCGCCGATTAGCCGGAGGATACTCGAGTAGCGCTTTAAATCTCTCCCTCCTCATTCCCCTCTTCGCCTTTCAAACGGTTATTAAAATTTTTTACAACGTGACCTTGTATCAAGGTTACTTTGAAGTTTCGTTTTGACAGAATTCGGCTTTTCGGGCGGAAAATGGTGTTTTTTGAACAATAATGAGTGTTTTCGCGAGTTTTTCCTGCGCAAAACGTAGCAAATCACATTTCAATCCATTTAACTCGTCGTCGCGCAAATATGTGGAAATCTTGTGGAAATCTTGTTGAAATTTTGTAACCGTAAATGACGCGGTTCACATTCTTCTCTTCGTTGATATAAAGAAAAGCGACGAAATGAGAGAATTTATCGAGCAAGAGATTCCGCAATACTTCTACCACACGTGTCACTTCAAATATGGCGAACTGGAATTTTTCCCGCAGTAGATGACCTGATGATCCGATATGGTGCATTTTTTTAACAAACAAAAAAAAATTGAGAATAAAATCAAACAAATCGATATTCCGAATCATTTCATATTCTTATAACTTTGTGACTAAATAATAGATTAAAAAACAAATTGTTCTAAATTGTTCTAATTTTGTCGCCGCTTCAATGGAAACCCGTTTCTTCCATAAAAAATTAACGAAAGAATATAATTCCCAGAAAAGAAGAATAAAACAGCAGAGAAATTGTACTGTTTGAATGATTTATAAAGCAGAAATGTTATGAACTTTTAATTGTAAGTTTAGAATCAATTTCAACAACTTTTTTCCTTCATTTAGAAATTTTTCAAAAAATGCATCAGCAGGTTTATACTTGGAATTTTCTTGAAATGTGAATTATCAAATTGATTAAACGAAAGTAAACAAGAAGCGAAGGGAATTTTCACGTCTTTTGAAGCTATTTTGGCCATTTTGGGAAAAATCAAAATCGTTCCGAAAGATCTCGAGAAAAATCAAATTTCAATCTAAAAATTTCGATTTTCTGTTGAAAAATTTCTATGTTCAAGAATATAAATAAGATTTTTTTTTAATGCATAATTGAAAAGTAACTTAAATAATTATTTTAATATTTAAAAACTAGCTTCGCTAGTTGATGGCTTTGCCCCCAAATCCCTCTCCTCCCTCTTTCACCCCCTCGCGTACATACATTTTCAATTTACAACTGACAACACATCATAAACATGCAAATCAACAGTGAAAACGTGACTGTCAAAAACACTTTTCTTTGTCAAAATTCCGACACAAAATGACCTATTTATCTCCGTTCCAAACCCTCCTTCCTCTGTAACTTTCACGACGTAAAAATTGCCATAAAAAATACCGCAAGTATTTTTCTATATAATTCGTACCCATCGAACATGTTACATCGTTTTAACTCATCGAAGCGTATTTCGACGATATATTTCGTCGGTGTTCGTCGTAGTAAATAAACGTGGTTCGATAAAAATGTCTTTACTTCAAATCTCCTTCGTACAATTTTCTACGAATTTCGTCGCACTTGACAAATCCGATCGCGACGCTTACAAAATAACAAAAAATTATCAGTTTACGAGAAAAATTCGCGGGTTTCTTTTCTTCGACGGAGGAAAAAAAATAAACACGCTAAAATAAACACGAATTATGAAGAAAAAAAAACACGTAAACATCGCTGGTTGCGTAAAATATAACAAATTTTTCAATATTTTGAAATAAATTTCGCCTCAAAGACTCCTCTTGTTCTTCGTACAATTCATCACCCCTTCTCCTCGATGGAAAAGAAAACAAAAACGACGCCATTCGATAACGCATTTTCGTACCTCTACGTCACCGCGCTTTCCACGCATTTCCCACACGCCTCGCAGGACGAATGCACTTGATAGTTAATTTCTAACCGTCGACCTGGCATGATCGATTTAAAACTTGCGTGGTCATCGACTGGTACGCACACACCTGCTTAATTGTGGCAACCTGTATGGAAAAAACTTCAGTATTAGCAGCCGCGCCGTAAAATCCTTTCGTATTATCGTCGCTCGCATTTTCTCGATCGATATGTGATTGTGTCGCGTCTTCGAGTCGCAAAAATATATGATTTTTATTCGAGAATTTCAGCAAGATCTTCGCAGATCGTCTATATAGCCGTACCACATCCGACAATGGGTTGCGCCAGCTCCAAGAGCACACCGACCGTCGAGTCCTCAGTAGCCGACACGTCCACTATGCTGAACAACGGTAAAGCAATCGCCGCCGATATGCAGCAACAAATCAACGATAAATTGGAAGACTTGAAAGGTGAGTAAATTCCTTCGAATCTTGAGCCTAATACTCCTCAAATCCCGTCTCGATACGATTTCAACAAGTCGTCCGTTAAATTAAAACCATACTCGGGCTTATTTTACACGTATATCGATTCCAAGCGTGAACCCTTTCCAATAACAACCCTTATTATAACCAGCATTATTTGGGAAATCACTTCGCCACGTCGAGACGGTACACAACTTCACAAAGGAAACTCCTCATATTGCCACTTCAACCCTCGCGTTACGTCTAATTTCCCGAACTTCCAAAACTTCATGGAAAATACCCAAAATTCTCTTCGCAAAAGGCGCAACCACGAATTCGTACACCACCAACTTTTTCTTCATTCTTGACGCGTATTCGCTTCAGAAAAAAAAAGAAACTCGCAGCAAATACTCGTACTCGGTTCGCATTAATTAAAAAAGCTTTTAAAATTCCGTTTTTTCTTCGGCAAGGTTACCTCACTGAATAAAATATAATTCGCGTTAAAAAAAAGAAGAAAATTACTCGTTGTACGATGTACCCAACTATACGAGTACATGCCGCGACACGCTATGTTGAGAAAATGTTGAACCCCCCCCCCCATTTGTCTTCACCGAGCCACCCATTTTCTCCGTATCCAACCGGGTAATTAAATTCGTAAATTTTCTAGCATCGGTGTATTTTACCGAGTTTTTTTCCTCCTTTGCAGCGTTCCGACGTTTTCTCGAGATTTAAATAAAGCTACTTTTCGAAGCTTCCAAGTCGCGTGAAAATTTAAATAACATTGTGTAGTCTTCTCCCTTTTTTTTCATTCCAACAGGGAAAAAACTAGGTTATATCTGAGACGCGGTGTGAATTTCGTTATTAAAAATTTTCCACGATGAAGTAATATTCGCTGGGTATTATAAAATCATCCCCTAAACGATTTTCTTTACTTTTCGAAGATAAATATTTTAATTTTCTTCGTCGTCGTTCTCTTTTCCCTGTTCTGTATTGGGAAAGGAAAACAGTGGAGAGAGGGTATAATGATCGGAAAACCATTACGCCTGTTTTACGAATTTTCCGTGCGTTAGTTTTTGCCTCTCTTCGGGATGAAAAACGCATCATCTTGTTAGTTTTAGAATATCTTTATTACTAACGAATCAAAAAAATGAACCAGAGACGTGGAAATGTGACGGAGGAAAGGGAGAGGGGTGAGGGTGCTAAAAAGACACTTAGCTCCGAGCTTGAGTTTTTCATAGAGGCTCGAGAAATTTCAAATTATTAAATTATAAAGGTAGTTTTGTCAAATTTTTACAATTTAATTTCAGTAGGGGACTCACGTCCTAAAATATTGCTCCTGGGCTCATTTTTGCTCTCCATAGTTTTAAAATGAACGATCTTTTTTTGAATTCGATGAAATTAAAAGCAAAAAAAATCGCAAATTTTTAAGTCATTGCACAAGAGGTGGTAAAAAAAAATTAAAATAATTTTCACCCATTTAAGCTTTTTTTTATACGTGACCTTGAAATATAGACACGAATTTACTTCCCTTGTCCAATTCTGACATTTTTCACCCAATGAGCGGAAACTTGGATGATGAGTGAGGGTACCTGTCATAAATAAGGTTCAATTTTTTATAATTTTTTTCTTTCATTTTTAACAAGAAACTATTCTGAAGTAATTTTAGAGGTTACAACGAAAAAAAGTACACATACTCGATCGACCAACGCACCGATTTTTGAGCTTTTTTCGAGTCAATGCACAAATTGAGATCCGGCAGAATATTTCTGAAGTATTTTTGTTTCAAATGAAAGTAACAAAATCAATTTTTTTTCACGTTATTTTTTTTTTTATTTTTTTTTTTATTTGGTATTTAACGTCACAAGGTTATATGTATAACATAAAGTGACTTAATATATATATATTTTTTTAAATGTAAATTATTTAA